>JANHZT010003070.1:207015-217101 GCA_032468215.1 Stegonotus admiraltiensis
AATGTATCTTTTCTTTTATGTATATTGAGACCATATGCACCAAGACAAATTCCTTGTGTGTCCAATCACACTTGGCCAATAACGAATTCTGTTCTATTCTAAGATAGTAAATTAAGGTTGTTCCTGGGTTTATATACTCCAATATCCTTTGGAAAACACAACCTAGATTTTTCGCCCAGAGGAAACATGCTATATGATAGCTACCCAAAACAAATAATTAGGTGATTGAGTTGTAATAAGAATAAAAGGAACTTCTTTTCGTTTTTCCCTGAATACATCTCCTTATTCCTTTCTTCTCTGCTTTATTTTCATCTCCTTTCCCCCGTGCTTTCCAATTCCCCAAGTGGAATAATACTCTTAAGGATGTGGAGAAAAATAGTACAAAAAGGATCTGGTTCTCTGTAAAACTTGTTAATTTGCATGATTGCTGGTCTTCTACCCTGGAGGGTAACAAGGTTTTAGATTCAATAGTGTAACTATACTTTAATCTGTTTTCAGTGCAAAGGATGGAGTTTTTCGCAGATATCGTGGCTCGAAGACATTGGAGGATCTAGAGAGTTATATCCTGGAGAGGAAATGGGAAAGTATAGAACCTGTGGCAGGATGGAAGTCTCCCTCATCTCTAATGTAATTATAATGCAATATTGTGTCCCAGATTGGAATTTCATCCTAGGTTAAATGCAGCCTTGGCTGAAAATAGCAATTCCCAGTTGAATATTGTTTGGACTTTTTAACTTTCAGGGTGACTTATTGTGATAGTCTATGTTTCAT
Organism: Stegonotus admiraltiensis; assembly: GCA_032468215.1. Taxonomy (NCBI): domain Eukaryota; kingdom Metazoa; phylum Chordata; class Lepidosauria; order Squamata; family Colubridae; genus Stegonotus; species Stegonotus admiraltiensis. Next base: position 207,787 of record JANHZT010003070.1, read on the forward strand.
TCTGCTCTACCATCTACTGGTAGAGATTGTCCAGTGCTTTCAGGATTATAGGAAAGTATTTACTTTGCATTTAATTTTGAGCTGTAGGTCCATGTTCTTAACGAATAAAAATCACAACAGGTGGTAATTGGTTGTGGTGATGACATATGGAATATATGTAATTAGAGGGTACGTGTAGAGTACAGCTTAGTGAAGATTGCTATTATATCTTGTGTGAAGTGTATTCATTATGATAGAGATTTTCTGTATAAATGTAGATGAAACAGTATGATAAAATCTGATAATTTGGTTTTACTAATACATTCTGTAAGTATTGTAAAGGTTGGTTAGAGAAACACCACTTTCTTTTTATTTCCATAGTTACCGTATTTTTCAGAGTATAAGACACACCTTTTCCCTCCAAAAAAGGGAGTGAAAATCTGGGTGTGTCTTATACTCCGAATGTAGCCCCGCCCAGCTTCTCAAACAGAGGTTTCAGAGGCTGAAAAAAGCATCAGAAAAGAAGCTTCAGAAAAGAAGAACCCAAACAGAGCTTCAGAGGCTTTTTTTCAGAGGCAGGAAAAAAAGCAAGGCACAGAGCTCACAACCAAGGAACCTGTTGCTAAAATTTACCTCTGGGAACAGCTGATTGAGGGTATTTTGGGAGGCCGATCCACCTGCCAGTCAGCTTTTTTCTTATTTTCCTCCCCAAAAATTAAGGTGTGTCTTATACTCCGAAAAATACAGTAAATTATTGTGTCTCTCTTGATCAAGTAACATGAGAAATAATAGAATAGTAGTCCCAGAACAAATGGGAACACACTTTTTCAATCTTTAATTATTTTTAGTGATTATGTTTATATTGATTCTTATTAGGATGTATGGAATGGCAGGACTCTTCCATTTATCTGGATGGATCAGAGTAAGTAAACAATATGTGTCTTAAGTACTGCAGAAAAACTTTATATCTGATCTATGATTTTAAAAGGTCTGCCATGTTCCCCAGTGATCATACAGCTTGTGCTCCTTTATATGGTATGGAAAGAATACAGATCAATATTAATGCTGATCCATGGAAAAAGTTTCTTCTAAAACTTTGGTTCAAATTGTGACAAATAATTGAAATTTTGTAAATTTTATGATGGGATGCAAGATTTCAACATGGTTGCATATCAACACTCCGTATTCTGCCATATGGTAAAAGCTCCGACAGATTTATAAACTCTTCAAAACAGTGTTTTAAATTAAGTATATAATTCATAAATTTCTGTTTAGAAGGTACTAAATAACAATAGCACTTATGTATTGCTTCACAGTGCTTTACAGCTTCTCTTAAGAGCGTTACAGAGTCAGCATATTGCCCCCAACAATCTGGGTCCCTCATTTTACTGACCTTGGAAGGATGGAAGGCTGAGTCAACCTTGAGCCCGTGAGAATCGAACTGCCGAACTGCTAGCAGCATTATTAGGATTATTAGGAGTCTGAAACAGTGGCCCCCAACCTTTTGGGCACCAGGGATCAGTTCCATGGAGAAAAGTTTTTCCACGGACTGGAGGGGGCATGGTTTTGCATGTTGCCTGCATCCTACGGATTGGGCTTCGCTTGTTTGCATGGCCCTGTTGCTGGCATGCTACGGACCAGTACCAATCCACAGACTAGTGATTGGGGACCCCTGGTCTAAAACATATAGAAGAAAATACACAGTTGCTGTTTACTTGTACTTATTTAGACAATGGTATCAGTTGTATTCAGAAATAAAAGTTCTAATATTAATGCTACTTATAAGCCTGGGAAACCAATAGTTGGAATGTTAATCAGAACAACAAACAAGCACAGCAAGACCCTCAGTTTCTCTGAGTAGGCTCACAGTATCCACTGGCTTTATGTATGCACAGCTTCTGTGTTTTTCCTGTAGGTACCTAAGCTTTAAAATCAAAATAATCTCGTTCTGTATTGATGAGTGTGAAGTGTGTCTTGTGAGAAATTAGAGTAGACATGAAAATGCATTGTTCAATAAATTGAATTGCTTCTGTCAACAGTTGTTGGTAACTTAAAACCTGCGAGGTGCACCTCTTCTGAAAATTAATGTTAAAAGAATTGAAAAATATAGTAATCAGTAATAAAAAAACACATCTAAAATGCTGAGCGTAGGTACATATCCCAGCTGGCACTACCTAATAACCACAGAAGATACAGCCAATGATACTTTTATAAAGGATGTTGATTTTGTAAATGATTTATGTGAAATTGATTCAAACCTCTTAGTCAAAACAAAACAAAACTGTATGCTTCTGTAATTACATTTTCAGAATGGATATATTGTATAAATATCATTCCAAACAATAACTGATAGATAATGGAACAGCAGTTTCAATTCAGATTATGTTTCTGTTGCAGCAAATCCACAACTATTTTACTGGCACTCTTGGGATTCATATTTGGGTTTCTTATGCCATCTTCATATTAGTCACCCTTCTGATTGGTCTTATCTTGGCTTTGGTAAGATAACAGTTTTATACTCTTAAAACAGGTGTATAAAAATGGGAATAATAATGTATAGATAACAAACACAGCAAATGGTATCATCTGAAGAGTTCACTATAGATCAAGAAGACATTGGTATTCCTACTGTATTGGGGAATTATGAAAAAAACTAATGGTAGATCAAATCTTTCTATGCTGTCAGAGAAAATAGTAATCATTCTCTCAAAAGAATGGTAGACAATTATCTCTCAAACGCTTGGTCTTCTCTTGAGCTTTACTTTTTATCAACTAAGTGATTCTGGTCTATGAATTATAAAACTCAAGAGAAATTAGTATTTCATATGTTAATACATTTTGAAAAGAAACATTACTGTCAAAGATGTAATATTTAATATTTAATTTTAATTTTATGATGAATTTTGGCTCATTAAACTTGGAATATAGCAAAAAGGATAATCTTATTTTTATCTTCCTGATATCAAGGAATAGATTTATTATAAATTATTTAATCTATTTTTGAAATGTCCTTATGTTCCAAAAGTGAAAAGATGGCACAGCATGTTTCTGTGGTCTTAAGTATAAGCAGACATTGAGGCTTAGATTAACCTATATTGATATCAAATATGTTTTTGGATTAGTTTTATCTTTTGTTTTATTTTAATTGGTACAGTATATGTAGCTTCTTTTGTATTATATAATCACTGGTGTATTTTGTTGCTGTAGTTATACACCCACCAATTAAAACACACACAAAAAATCACTAGAGAAATTATAGTCTAGAACTTCTATATTGTTATATATTGAGCAATAGATCAGGATCTCATTAAGGATTCTGAAAAGTCCTGGTTTAGAAATAGCTGCATGAAGATTTGTAAAAAAAAAAAAAAAGCATTTGGAGAGGGCTTTGATCTATGGCTTTTTTTAGCACAGCTCATGACTTTCATTGGCATAAAAATATGGATATTTGACATTGAAGCGCAACATAATTACAAACCTCTCAGATATAATAGTGTTGGGCTATTTGATCAGATTTGAAATTCCCTAGGTTTGTTTTATAGTACTTTTTTCTTTCTTTCAGATATTTGTTTTGCTTATAGACTGCATGTGTCCAGCTAAGTCCAAAGAAGAAAGCTTTGGTATGTACACATAATGAAGAGTAATGCTAGTGCTTATAGTGTTTGTATATAGTTTCCCAGAAAGAACTTGACAGCAAACAGAATAACAATATAGTACACTGGAAGAGTCCCTTTAAAACAAACAATAGACTATACTGAGGTCCTGATAAAATTTGCATGCATCTACTAACCACACAGTGCCAGGTTCATCAACATCTTGGCCACAGTGCCCTGGGGGTAAAGCCAAGTCTTCACTGTTTTCCTGCAAGCCAACAGGGCCCGGCCTATCAATGGGAGGTTGTTCCATAGGATAGGCACCATGACAAAGAAGACATGCTTCCAAGTTCCCACCAGGCAACACTGTTCTACTGAGAGGACCTGGAGCATGCCCACCTTGTCAGTTTAGTAGGAGGGTGGAAACCATTAGGAATAGGCGGTACCACAATTAATCTGGCCCCATGCAACATAGGACTTTAAGGTGACAACCAGTACCTTGAATTGCACCTGAAAGCCTACTAGGAGCCGAGGGCCAAGGCAGTTCATACAGCAGTGGTATTGCATGGGCATACCAAGATGCACCAACTAGAGCCCATGCTACTACATTCTGGACCACCTGCAATTTACCAACAGGGGCAGCCCTATACAGAAATATGCCACTGTGAATAATAACCTATTTTCAGCATTCCTTTAACTTCCACTCTGATAAATATCCTTATCACTGGATTCAAACATCATGCTGAATCATAATGAGATTGTTTTGGCCTGACTTGTATATATCCAGACATTATATATATCCAGACGTCTGGTAAACTTGCAAGATTTGTTTCTCTTGCCATGTACATGTATGCATTTGAATTAGATGTGTTATTTCTCCATGTCATATAATATATGTGAGAACATGCATAAGTATGTATGTATGCATGCATGTATGTATGTATGTATGAATGAATGAATGTATTTATCTTGTCATGTTTATGTTTATATTAGAGGTGGAGACCCTTTGAGAGCTGTAAACAATGTAATTTCATTTTAATGTATGCCGATTAGTATACATTTAAAGTGACAATAAAATTATTGTACTCCCATTCCATTCCATTCCATTCCATTCCATTCCATTCTATATAATCTGTAAGTAGTTCAACACAGAGGTAAAGAAGCTTGGGGGAATGAATGACAAGGGTTAGATCTGAAAGCTGGCACTTTGTAGCTTAACAAAATATTCCACTTGTACAAAAATACTAGCTATTGTTTCCTCAATTCTTTTACCTCAGATTCCGTAGATCCTGATGAGAATGAGATAGAAGATCAACAGCAAACTTTGGAGCTTTCAGCAGGGGACGAAATTCCAGAAAAGGGTTTGTCTGTTGGAGAAAACGAAGAAGAGGGAGAAGATGAGTCTCAGCCCAATTCCTCAGATGACTCAGCAGTTGAAGGATGTGAGGGAGAAAATGATTTAGAGCTTTTCGAATCTGACAAGTTAGAGGAGACCTCCTTAAGACAACGTAAAAATCAGATGGAGCCTGAACTATAGTGAAAGTAATTGAGTGTATACTTTTAAGTGGACCAAAGAAGATTGGGACCTTAGTTTTGCAGCTGAAGCCAAATATTTGACTTATAAGCTGTTGCAGCTAGGCTGACTGCCAGAAAGCATCTGTTTTTATTTTTAAGGTTAATATTTTGAATGTAAAATATGACATGTTGAAATCAGAGACATGACAATCAAGCAACCACATTGAGTTCAGGGATAGGTAAGAGGTTTTATTGCATCAGCCATATCATAAACTGTATGAAGTGGTCATTCTGTACAACTGCAAATTCTCTGTGTTTGAGAATTAAGTATAAAACAAGAAAGGTTTTCCCCCGGCTTGCTGGTACAAGTTAATTCCAAAATGTACAGTTGAAGACAAAAATCTAGAGGACCGAAGGCAGCTTAAGACAGTAATAAGGTTTTACTGTTTGATATGCTTGAACAGATAACTGTTTATAACTCTCCAAAGTCTTTGGCTTCAGTTACCTAAGGCACTTCTTACAGGCTTCAGAGCTCTGATGTGTATTTCAGGGGAGATCATAGTATAACAAGAACTATGTTTACAATATAGTTTACAAGCTGCAAGGTTTTACTTTCAGCTTTCTGGAAAGCCAGGAAGAGATTTTAAAATATGGACGTGGCTTTCTTACAACAATCAGTTTCATATCCATTGTCCCAATATTATAATCTGTCAAGTGAATATCTCAGTATCTGATTTGTTGGCCATATTTAGGTTCCTTTGGATTCATTCAAGACTGCTTTGATATAACATTCTTTTATGTATTCCAATTCAACCCACAATGCAGGAGAAGCCTGAAAAAATATCATTGCAAATTTCTTAATGCAAACAGAATGTCTGGATGCATAAATTGATTTTTACTTTGTCCTCAATAATCAGAGTATTTATTCTGTCCCATAGTTGTCAAAGTTCTGTATAGTGTAGATCTGTGAAGTAATCATATAAGTATCAGTATTCCCTTGTAAGGTTATGCAAGTGTTGAATGTGTTATGATGAATTAAGTTTATCAAAGAAGCAACTCAGAACAGTATTATTTCCCTTTGTATTTAGAGGCAATTATTTTCAGTGGTATCCAGCGAATTAAAATAAACATCAGGATCATTGTTAAACATGCTATTCAACTTTCAGGTTCAGAGATTTTTTTAAGCCTGAGAAATGATAGGCTCAGACTAAAGTAGTAAAAATAAAGGACTATATTTGTTTTATGTGCATGCTGTCATAATATTTGTCAGTTGCATTCTCTGTTGATTAGAACTATTTTCAGTTTTTTGCTAACCTTTTGTTGCACTAAAATGAGTCTTAACATCTATACAATTTGCTTAGTAAAAGACCTTTCTAAAGAAGTTTTAGTAAAACTATCCATTGCACTTTGTTAATATTACAGAATATAGAGCAAATAGATTTAAGTGCTGGGGGTGAGGGAAGCATTTAACGGCAAATAAATGTTTAAATGTACACACTTAACCTGCTGTGACAATACTTATTTTTTAAAAAATACATGTTTGAAAATTTTAACGTAACACAGTTAAGGAAACTAATAGTTCAGCATCTGCATTTACTAGCATTTTTTTCCATTGCTGTTAAAAGCACGAAAAAGATAAATTATATGATTTGATTCTTAAACCTCTGAACCTTAGTATTATGACCAAGCATGTTTTTTTGATAACATAAAAGATTCAGCTTGAGTATTGGCTTGAGAAGCTGGTCCATGATAGTTGTATCATAAACATGTGTCCATGGAAATAAATCCACAGTTTACTTTTAAATAAAAAGAATTCAGAGTTAAATGCTCTGGGCTCAGTATGACAGTACTTGGTATATTTTTCACAGTCTTCCTTATTTGTCTTCCAATTTTTTACAAGGTAAAGTATTAGAACTTAGTTCATAAGATTTCAGTTCAGTTCATTCTTGCTTAGAGAGTTGATGTCTTGATGTCTACGTGGATATATAAACCACTGCTTTAAGCTGGCTTATAATAAAGATGACTGCAAAACATTCCAAAGGAATTATTAAATTTGGGGGGTTTTTTTAACACAGAAAAAAAATTGAAATTATTTTGAAACAGTGATCACTATGACTTCTATTCATAAGTTTGAATGTATAGGTGCTTTTAAAAGCAGCAAATGGAGTAAACTAATTCATTTGAAGATTCTCAAGAGTTAATATTTCGCAAGTAAACTTTGCCCAGAGTTTGCTATTTCGCATCAAATTTTAAAAAGCAACATTACCATTTGTGTTTCTAATTGTTACTTTAAATGAACACTTGCTCAGTTTTTAGTTTAGTTTGACATGATTTCTATGTAAAACATTTATATTAAAATGCTGCTTCTTTATTAACTATAAACTTTATTATATATCTCTGTGTTCACTTAATGTTGGTTTATTTAAGGTGTTTTGAGTTTTTAATCACATTCACTCCTCATCTTCCTCTCCTGGTACTCTGTCTCAACTGTTGCTTCAGTTTCCAGAAATCCTCTGAAAGCCAGGGGACTTTCTGGGCATTGAACTGAGACCTTAATCATCGTGTACCAGAGCCTCAGGATTAACCCCGAATTTCCTTTGGAACCAAATAGGGTCCATTCAGCCCTCATGGCTGACTGATTTAATAGGGACACCCAACCTGGTCTTGGTTATACATGCCAAGTCAGCCCTCTTATACACATGAAGCCATGAACAAGAGAGGCTTAATTATTGGTCAACGTGGCATTTAATAGTAGCATTTGGAAGCCAAGGTCTGGCAACCAGGCATAAGAAAATAGCCTTGGGATCAACTGGAGACATTGAAATACCTTTCCAAGGCCAGCCAGCCCTGCCCTATCTCCTGTCCAAGATTCTGCTGTCTGCTCCTTCTGTTCCCAAAAGGCCAAATCTCCCTGACCTGTGCCATCCATCCCATTGATAAAGGCCTCCATCCAGTCCTAAACTAGCAATCTTTCTCCCTCTCTGGTTAACTAGTTCCTGTGAATTGCTTCTGATATAGCAAGCAGTGATCTGCCAGTTAGCTGCATTCCCATCACACATCCACGCCACACTCCTAAATCCCCTCCCCCACTTATAGCGGGGTTTATGGGGGGCATAATAGGCACTCACCACTGGCTGGACCAACCCAGAAAATTATAGCCCCTCCTTCCACATAACATTCAGAGGAAATCTAGGTGATCTCATCTGATGGCTCCAAATACTGATTGAAAGTCCTTTCACTTCTCATTCCGTCCTTCATTGCTGTGCAGAAGAATCCTTGGGCACACACTGCTGAAAGTTGGCACATTTCTCTTGTCTGCAATCTCTGCCATTTGTAAAAGACAAAATGGCCTCTGCCCAGAATGACAGGCTGTATGGCAGATGGAGGACAAAAGCCAAATCCAGCTCTTTTACTGGACCAATTTTGCTCCTTGGTACTCACCCATAGCAACCAGAAGTTCCGAATCTCTGAATTCAAGCTTCTCTGGGTTGCCACCATTGCTGTCCACCAGCTGATTGACAGTATCTCCAACTCTAATCTGCAGCACCTCTAGATCACCTGATTGAATACATTAGCTGTAAGGGGAAGTGGATGGATACAGAATGGTAAAAGCTTATGTAATGTGTGTTACGTTTTTACATTGGAGTACACTGTATAGGGTGGCTCAGTGGCCAAGACTCTGAGCTTGTCGATTGAAAGGTCAGTTCAGCGGTTCGAATCCCTAGTGCTGCATAATGGGATGAGCTCCCATTACTTGTCCCAGTTTCTGCCAACCTGCAAAATGCAAGTAGAAAAATAGGGATCACCTTTGGTGGGAAGGTAACAGCATTCTGTGTGCCTTTGGCGTTTAGTCATGCTGGCCACATGACCATGGAGATGTCTTTGGACAGCGCTGGCTCTTCAGCTTTGAAATGGAGATGAGTACCAGCCCCTAGAGTCAGGAATGACTAGCACATATGTTTGAGGGGAACCTTTACCTTTACCTTACACTGTAGAAGAAATTTTAGTGGTAGTTCAGCTACAGAACCATTGTGTCTATATTAATTTACATATTACAGAATCTGGAATATAATTTCCTTTGTTATTGGTTTTTTTCCTTTTTAAAAATCAAGTTCTAGATAGAATCATAGATAAATTATGTAAAGCCACTAGGTGAGATCATCCGTGGCTTTGGGGTGGAGTTCCATCAGTACGCTGATGATACTCAGCTGTACATCTCCACCCCAGG
>JANHZT010003070.1:231511-243208 GCA_032468215.1 Stegonotus admiraltiensis
CACACACACACACACACGCTTACATACACATGCTTACACACACACAGTCAGATGCATGAAACCAAGTGGACATTAAGGTTGAATTTGAATGTAGAAATGTAATATGGAGAGGCTTCTATCTTCTATCCTTTTAAAAGCTTATTGAAATATCGGTATTGTTTTGGAATTACTTGCAATATACTGCCAATCACATGAACGGTTCAAATATACCAAACACACTACCCCAAAGCAGATTTGGCCATTAACGTGCTATTAGGAATGTACAAACCCTAATCTTCTGTTTTCATCTTTTGATTGTATGGTTAGTACGACATGAGTTTATGATTCATGTGCTTTAATATTCAACAGACAATTAAATCTTTAAAAAGTATTTCTAAAATTAGTGGGCATTCAGAAGAAATTATGGTCACAAAAAGTAGGGCCCTTGGAATTGCTGTGGCTTCCTCTTTTCTTGCTAAATGGCTAATCATCTCACCATTAAAAACATGCTTTTCTGCTGTTTGGAAGAATTGGGAATCAGTACTCTTTTTCCACTGGCTACTCAGTCACTTGGATTAACTGGATGGTGACTGACAATGAAGATGACAAGGCTCCTTTGAAAACCAATGGGAAATGACTCACTGGCTTGGGCTGGGAAGCAATGATCTGCAATGATCTGCAAGCAATCACTAGGGAGGAAGGCACATCAACTGCTTCACTTTCCTTGCTCAGGATTGGTGGGAGATAAATATTCTCAGCTGCAGGCAAGAGATCCTATACGTGAGTGTTCATCTCACAGAAGTATTTGGAGAGCAGGGAAATGCCAGGCTAGCATAATTGTAGTATAGCTTAACATCCAGACAAACTGGCCTAGATGTTATACAATATACTCATTCTATCAAGAAAGTGAGGAATGAAGTTTATAAGTCCCTTGGTAGTTGATGCTGGACAAAATAGTTGGTTTGAAATGAAGGAGCATAAATATTTTTAAAAAGGCTTTTCCACAGAATGTCTATTATTACAATAAAAAAAAACAGGCTTCCTTTATTCCTCCATAGAAGCTGTCTGTTAGTAGTAGCAGCTAATCCGATCTATTTACGAGGAAATGATAAATGCTGTAACCAAGTCAGAGATAACAAACAGGCAACCACCCAACTGTGAAATCATCTGGCATGCATCGTGCCATAAAACAAACTGAATTCCATGCTGCCAATACAGATATTTTTGTCTTTGCATGAAAGCAATGAGGCAATTAAAATGTGGCATATTTTTTTTTTCAAAATTTCAAAAAAAGGTATTTTAATTTCTGTGCTATGGTCCTCCTGTGACTAACATTCTTGCTTTTCAGCCTGTAGGTCAGCAGGAACAGGAATGATGCTGAGTTCCTGGTCCACAACATCCATAGAAGAAGTTGCTCAGGCAGCTCCAAAGACAATTCTCTGGTTGCAGCTCTATATTTATAAGGACCGTGAGGTCACCAGGTCCTTAGTGCATCGGGCCGAAAAAGCTGGCTACAAAGGCATTTTTGTGACTGTGGATACCCCTTATCTTGGAAAGCGGTTAGATGATGTACGTAACAAGTTTCGTCTGTCTCCGCATCTCAGGTACTTAGGGACAGAAGTATCAACTTTCCATCTTTTTCTCTAGGTTCAAATCCTACATCTAAATACCATGCTATTATTGTAACAATAAGCTAGTAAACATGCCTTCCATATCTAGTGTGCCAAATATGGAAAAGAAAAAATGTTTCACGCAGGTTGATAATTTTACATCAAACCATGTCCATACATTTATAAAAACAGTTTTACTGGTGTTTTACTGAAATGCTAAAAGCCATCCTTAATGAACAAAAAAAATGTGCTGTAAAACAAATTTTGGTGTTGCAGTTGAAATGGAAAATGTCTTGTCCTTCCAGATATATGCATTTTAGTAATGTCACTTTGAAGGATTACTATGAAATTAATTAAATTTTAAATTAATTTTAAATTAAAAAATAATTAAAAAATAATAAAATTAATTATTGAGTTTATCCCTCTTCATATAGTTTTATATATTCAGTCTGCTGCTGGTACTGGGAAAGTTGAATATTGATTTGATATGTTGTTTCATACTCGTGGTTTCTAGCTGTTAATGGAGGAAACAGGAAATGGTGTCCTTTCAGATACTGCTGAATTGCAGCTTCACGTTTCCTCAACATTGTCCGTCTTGGCTGGGGATGCTGGGCACAGTTGTTCCATATTGTCTAAAAGATCACTGTTCCCATCCTGCCATCAAGACTAGACTAGAGATTTATGAACCACTGGGAGACAGCTGTGTTTTGAAGGGTCTAGCAAAGCTGCTTTGAGTACTTGTTCTAATATTCTGAACACACATGTTCAAAATAGGATGCTAAGATGGCCAGCAGCTGCTTTGAAGCTCCAAGCAAGATGTTAGCTTTAATTAATTCTTCTCCTTCAGTTCCCTTCCTGTTGGATTTTGGGACACTGTGGGAAGATGGGAAGCGGATTGTTCCCTCTTTTTCTTTCTTTCTTACAGATGCTGTACATTAAAACAATACAATGGCCATTCTTCTCAACATTTGTTGGTGATATTTTTGCTTAACACAGGCTGAATGGATGTGTCATGCACACCACAATTCAAAGGACACACTCAGCGGCAGACTTCACCTGAGCTACAATATAATACAAACTGTGATGAATCAGACATACTAAGAGTTTATTTTGTCCAGCATCTTGTAGTCAAGAGTAGTTTAACCAAACAGTTTCAGGAAGCCACTGGGAGGGTCTGAGTCATAAGCCCTTCTAGTGTGAATCAATTTTCCATTCCAAATGTCTGGTATGTAGCTATACAGTACCCTTCAGTACAGAAGCTTGTCTATTTTGTTTCTATGTATAGATAATTGTTACTAACAGTTCTATTGGCTTCCATGGAGTTTTCAAATTATCTTTAAAGCTATTTAGTTGTCACAGTTAAGACATCTTGAGTAACTAATTCTATATGTGAACAGAATATACTATATGTATATTGTACCAAGAAAACAAAAAAATCTTTTCTTTTTGGAAGAAAAGAAGAATGCATCAGTGACATAAGGTATATTGTTGTACACGATAACATTCAGTAAATGTTAACCCAAAAAGGTTCCCCAGCCATTATTTATACACGCACATACAAACATGCAAGCTTTTAAGGCAATGGCAAGTGTTGATATTTTTCAGTTAACTTTTCTTAGTTTTCCCCCACTTTCTTTTTCCAATTTCAGAATGAAAAATTTTGAAACCAATGAACTGGCATTTTCATCTGAGAAGGGTTATGGTGAAAACAGTGGCCTGTCTGTTTATGTCGCAGAGGCAATAGATCCATCAATCAACTGGGATGATTTGAAATGGCTCAGAGGACTGACTTCATTGCCCATTGTTGCTAAAGGAATCCTCAGAGGTTGGTTTGCTTCTCTAAAATTCTATAATATTTGAGGGGCTGTAGAACTTCCTTCCCTAATCAGCTGCCTCCTAGTGAAAAGCAATGATAATGTTTAGTTTTCCAACTTCATTTTCTGTGCCTTTATCCTGCTACCTATTTGGTCCAGTGGTATTTTACATGTAGTACTATCAATGATGAACATTTTGTCTGGATTGTTGGCTAATATCTCAGCAGAAGGGCATATGAACTACAGAAAACCTTTGTTGAAAAGGCTTGCCTTCACTTTGTATATGTATATATACAGTAAATATACATCTCAGAGAAACAGACAACATATGTAAATACAATCTATCTTTTTTTATAAGGAGCAATTTGTACTATCTATTTTACTTCATAAATAATTGATCCCTAAAGCCATCAAACATACAGGGCAGCTGCTTGCATAGTTGAAAAAAAGGGTGCAAGGGTCTAGATGGAATAAGGAACCAAATATTGGTCCAAATAACAGTAGGTTCTTCCTTGGTTTGAAGATACAAGTAGAGTGAAGCTTGAAATCTTTGAATGACTTTCAGCTTTGGATAGAAGAGTAAACAAAAGCTTCCATAGTATATTCAATAAATTTCATTGTCACAAAGATGAATGTTTGACATACGGTAAATATATTAAAAAGAGCGAGCTTCCAAGTGGTGGGTTGCCCCCAGTTTGCACCAGTTCTATAGAACCAGTAGTAAAACTGACGTCACCATGCACAGAAGAGTGCGCATGCAGGTGAGCAAAGTGAGAGCGTGCATGCGGCCCCATTGTGAACCAGTAGTAAAGGTAAGTAGAACCCACCCCTGGAGCTTCCTAAATGGGTTTGTGGATTGGAGATGAGTTCTCTTACATTCTTACACAAACAGGAGTGCAGAAATCCTTGTTGAAAATCATCCTTTGAAGATTAACTTGGGAGGGCCTGGTTTCCTGCTGAATATTAATCTTTTATAATTCCTGGACAATGCTTCCCTTTTCCCTCCTCTTCTCCTCTCTTTTCTATTCAGCTTTGTTTTTTCATCTTCCCTTCTCCCTTCTCACTTTCTGTTCCTCCTTTGACTGTAAGAGAGAATGGGCCATACAGATGGGGATCAATTTGTATTTTAAATGGACTTTCTCTTACAGGTAATTAATTTTAATCAGTAGGTAATCTGATTCAGTAATCATAATAGATTCCATTTCTCTTTCTTGGTATATATGAGCATGGGTATAAAAGTATCTCCAGTTCAAATAATAATAATGATATACTTGCAGGCAAAAAAGTCTTTTCTGATGCTCTTTTCCTGAGGTATAAATTGTACTGTTTTGGCAGTATAATTTCATACACAGCAAATAATATTTGATAGTTTATAATTTGTTTTCTAAAAGGTGCTTGTTTGCTTTAGGGTTGGGTGGGCTAGATTATACATGAAATAAAACATAAAAATGTATGAATATGAAGAGAAAAGTTATAACACAATGTTATATGGAGCTCAGCTTAGGTCATATCCCTATTTACACTTTCTGGAATTAATTCAATCAATTTTTTTAAGGGCAATCTTTCAAGTTGCTACTCTATTCCCAATGTCATTTTGTGACTGGAGGCTCTACTTTTGAAGAATCATAATTTTTAGGCGTTTGTTAAAAACTGAATTTAACCTGCTTGGGTTTGGCTGCCTTTGTACTGATAGATCTATCAAACTTCTTGGAGTTGTTGTTTGAAGGCAGGACTCCAGTAGTATGGTTTTCCTACAGGGACCCTCCTTGCAGTAGACCTGGGGAGTTTCTCAACTGATATTAATTTCAGAAAAGTTTTTTTTAAAAATTGGGATATAATCATTTTTTCCTCAGAAGATAGCGGATTACAGATTGTTTATTAGATGAAGGTAAAGATTCCCCTCGCACATATGTGCTAGTCGTTCCTGACTCTAGGGGGCGGTGGTCATGTGGCCGGCATGACTAAACACCAAAGGCATTTATTTTTCTACTTGCATTTTTACGTGCTTTCGAATGCTCAGTTGGCAGAAGCTATAGTTTTAATTATAAAAGAGCCTTCACACTGTCAAGGTGCTAGGCCTTACTATTTAGGGCACCTAGGAAAATCCATGATGGAAGACATCTTGCCTTTGTATCTCTCTAGGGAGTTTAAAGCAATAGAATGTCTTCTAAATCTTAGCCTTTTGTTTAAACTAGAGGTTCTATGTAAGGAAGCATGGTTTCGTGTATGATTTCAGTAAGGCAAACCTATCAGTCACACAGACTGCTATGTCTCAACAAGTTAATGTAACTGTAAGGGCTCTTTTGATACTGAGCATGCCTATATGTCAATTTGTAGATCAGTGTAATTGTGTGCTAATCTCTGGTACAATAAGCTCCTTGGGAAAAAATTCTCTTTTCTAAGGCCTGCTTAGATAGACAAGATCCAGGAAGCAACATGTTTGGAATAAATTCAGAATCTTGGAAAGCGTAAGAATTTCCCACTCTGATTTAATTAAGGCATGATCTCTTTAAATGATTTGAAATGTTTCTTCACTGTCTTTTTTTCCACCTGGGCTAAATTTGAGATAGTTGTGAGAAATTGCAGGAAGACCAGGAAATGAATTAGAAAGTTATCATCAGCCATCAAGACACAAAGAATGAGAAGTTTTCCTTTCCTTTCTTGGCCTTCCTGCAGTTTCTCACAACATTCCTAGGAATATGTTATGTTGCAATCCCTCCCACTTTTTTCTTTGCCAATTCAAATCCAAATAAACTTATATTTTGTATAATGGCTAGTAGGATTAGATAATAAATTGTATCCTTGCACTTTTCTTATAGCTTTTAACTGCATTTAACATAAATTTGCTTGTGATCTTGGTTTGGAGTTGTTTTATGGTGTTTTCTACCATTTTCTGCATGTGTGTATATAAACATTTCCCAAAATAAAGTTTTACTTGTATAAGTTTCTTACAACTCTCTAGGAGCTGGCCTATATAGATATAGGCCAGCAATGTAGGCTGGTGGCCCCCAGGGGGAGAGCCTTCTCTGTGGGGGCACCCACCCTTTGGAACCAGCTATCCCCAGAGATATGGAGAATCCCAGACCTCGGCACCTTCCGCCGTGCCCTTAAGACTTACTTTTTTCATCAAGCCGGGCTGGCTTAACATTTTATTTTAATTGGTTTTAATGGGTTTGTCAAAGTTTTTAATTTATTGGGGCCAAATTTGTATAATGTATTTTAAACTGTTTTTAATGTTTATATTTATGTTTTTTAGTTTTGGCTGTACACCGCCCTGAGTCCTTCGGGAGAAGGGCAGTATATAAATTTAATAATAAATAAATAAATATAATAAAATAAATATAAAAATAATATATTTAATTCTTTATAGGTACATGTCCTGTTGTGCTGGCTTGCCTATAATATATAGAATGATTAAGTCTACTTTGTTCTCTTTGGGATAACAAAGTCATTTAAGCAACATGAAGTAATTGATGTAATCATTTGTATATAGATAATTACTGAAATAATTAAATGTGGTCTGTAATAAGTCTCTCAACTAGAGGGATGGTTTTGAGGTGATTAGGAGGATGAGTATGTATCAAAAGAAATGTACACAACATGGAAGCTAAGTTTTGTTTTGAAGTGGAAACATTCCAGAAATTCTGCCGAACTGTTTAGATTGGTTGAATTCAACAGAAACAAAGCCGAAACAAAAACTGGAGGGATCTCAGTGATTTTGCAGGGTGGGGAAATCAAAATTGGTGCACATCAGTCCCTCTTCTCTTTCTTCTGAATGGCCTTATACTGGACCACCAATCCACCCCATCTACTCAGCTCTTTCCCTCCCCTCCTCTCTCCTCCACCACTGCTTATGTCTCAGTGTGGCATGTCTCCCTGAACTGCCAACCACACATTTTTCCTGGCATCTTAATTTCCCTCCCTTCCCACTACTGCCCCTTCTACTGCTTGTATGTTTCAGTTTATAACTAAAACTCAAACTCAAACTCAAACTCAAACTCAAACTCAAACTCAAACTCAAACTAAATCAGGAAGACTGTTCAGTCCCATCCAACCACCCAAACTAGGCAGGTACAGATCAACTCATGGTCTGTGTACAAGAGGCTTTGCACATCCCTGCTTATCAGTCTGGCAAAAGAGATGCTGTTGATAGTCCTTTCAAAGGAATGAACAATGCCTTGTACTTAAGAACAAGGCTACTTTTTAGCTTCAGCATTGGTTCTGGGGATCATTTAAATTGCTGAATTGCATTTTTCAGGCTGCCTGCTGTTTCTGAAAAGCTGGCATTAATGGATGTTGCAGTTTCCAGAATGACAGCTGCAACTTTTAAAAATCCAGCATTTTCTTTCCCCAGCTGA
The DNA here is from genome assembly GCA_032468215.1 of Stegonotus admiraltiensis. Taxonomy (NCBI): domain Eukaryota; kingdom Metazoa; phylum Chordata; class Lepidosauria; order Squamata; family Colubridae; genus Stegonotus; species Stegonotus admiraltiensis. The sequence continues at coordinate 239,273 of JANHZT010003070.1, forward strand.
CGATGCTAGAGAAGCAGTAAAGCTTGGCGTCAATGGGATTCTGGTATCAAATCATGGTGCACGTCAACTGGATGGTGTTCCAGCTACTGTGAGTATTAAAAGGGGGAAAAATATGAAGACTTGGTCTTAGGGATTGGCAAATCATTTGACTAAAGCGAGAGCCATCAAGCAGCTGGTATTTCTCTAAAATCAGAAAACAGTTTGGCCTTTTAGAGATGCTGCAGTGCTAATATTTGATACTAGCAAAGTACTATTGACTTGCTTGGTTTTTGAAAAGGCACATAATATGAAATAGAAATTCATTTGCTTGTCTAATGTTAGCTTTTGTTCTTTAGTGCTGAATGCAAGCTTATTTTTTTCCCAAGTTTGAAAGGGTTGCTTCCTTATTTTTGTTTGCCAGAGCATCATAAAGCAAAATGTTACAAGCCTATGCATAGTTTTACTAGTATTAACCTGCTAATTATTTTTTCACCATAAAATAATCTACCCTGTCTTGATAGCATGATTATCAAAGGATATAAAAGAAGCTTGGAAATCTCTGTGTGGCTGGAACTGATTCAGCTTGGCTAAACATAGAACTACTTCAAATAAGGTTTTAGCGTGTTTAGCAGTTATTTTTGCAGTCTATCAATAATCTGTGACTCCCTTTCCTGTTGATGCTTTAATGTTTATAGTGCTGTATTTCAGAAAAACTGTAAACTAATTACTTGCTGTAAAGTATTCCCAAGAAACATTTTAAATAAAGGTAATTAACATGGTAATCTTAAACCTTAAAGTATTAAATGAAATTCAGGCCCAATAAATGCTTGATTAAAACAAACAACAAAATTACTCTAGTTAATGTAGCAGTTGATTTATCTTAGATGCTCAAGGTAATTATGTGAAAAGCAAGAGAGTGATTCTAAAGGGGAAAAAATAGTAAATCTGCTATGCTAATAAGATATGCAAGGTCCTAGTATTGTCCAATTCTGCTAACTGACACATAGACACACAAAAGGAAGTTTGGCTTTATTCTCTATTTCTTAGGCTAGAATAGCAATAGCACTTAGACTTATATATCGCTTCACAATGCTTTATAGCCCTTTATAGTGGTTTACAGAGTCAGCCTATTACCCTCAACAATCAATGGAGAAAAGTATATTCTAATTTTTTTCAGTTCCACAGATTTGGGATTCCACAGATTCAGTTCCACAGATTCAGGATTCCACAGATTCAGTTCCACAGATTCAGGGGGAACACTCAAAGTGTATTCTTGTCATGTCAATAGCATAAGATGGTTGTCAATGGATGAAGGTTGGCGATGTGTGATCCAGAAAATTACATAAACCCAGCAATTGACATAGCATGTTGTCTGATGATTGCTTGATTATCTGCCATCAAATTGTTTTAGATTCCTAGCAACCTCAAAGATTTTCTCCATGATGATCTATCCCTAAGCTGTTCTTTCAAGTTTCCCAATGGGACACACATCACCACTGTAACCATGTCCATCCACCTTGCTGCTGGTCATTATCTTCAGAGGTGGGATTCATTTACCTTCCCTACCGGTTCACAAATGTGAGCACGTGGCCTTCTGTGCATGCTCTTTGCTCGCGCATTACATCTGGGCAGGTGGGCAGAGCCTCCCATGGTCACCACTACCGGTTCACTTGAACCGGACAGAACCAGCTGAATTCCACCTCTGATTCTCTTCCTCTCTTCCCTTCCACTTTCCCCAACATTAGAGTCTTTTCCAGAGAGCTAGATTTTCACAGAATGATCTGAGGTCATTTAAGCCTGATAATTTGTGCCACAACTGAGAACTCTGGGTTCCCATCAGTAACAGTAACAGAGTTGGAAGGGACCTTGGAGGTCATCTAGTCCAACCCCCTGCTCACGCAGGAGACCTGTACTAGGGATTCGAACCACCGAACTGCCGATCTTTCTGACCTACAAGCTCAGTGTCTTAGCCACTGTTGATCAATGATCCATTGATTTGGGTTCTTTTTGGCTGTCCATGGTACCCTCAGAAGTCTTATCCAACACTAAGTTCAAAAGCATCAATACTACTTCTTTACAATCCAACTCTCGCTTCCGTACAGTGTCACAGGAAATATCATGGCTTGCATATTTCTGATATTTTGTATGTAATGCACATCACAGTACATTAAAGCCCTACTATATTCTGTTTGTTTGGAAGTAGCTTATAATGGAGACCTAGAAGATGTGTGTTTAATCTGGGTTCAGCATGTTGTATGAACCTAGTCATGTAATTATATAAGGCAGTTTGATGGCAGGGGAGGGATAATCAAGTTTATCTTTGGCGTGCTTAAGATAAGCATGCATTCATGGCTTTTATTTTCAGAAAAATTGACTATTTTTTTCACATCTATACCAAAAAAAAAAAACTTTACTGCAGCTGGGATGCCAGTTTAACAGGCTCAGAACAGATTAATCATCCTGGAAGAGAAAAAGAGAAAAAACATCTAAGCATTTTTTTTTGAAGTGGTACAATGTTGTATTTCAAAATGGGAATTACGGTAAGTGGGTACATTATTTAAACTAAAAACACACTGTGAAACTGTGCCAAGTAAGGTATACAATCTCTGAATGAACAAAAGTAGGATAATTTGAATGCTGTTTCCAAAGGTGCTACAAATGTAAATGTCCAAAACTGACGCTTACTTATTAGTAACTCCTTATTGTATATTTAAAAAGAAACCATGAGTTATTCAGCATGAGGGAATATGTGAGGAAAGCATGAAAAATTGGGCTAGTGTATAAAAATATCTTCATTTTTCACTTCCAGGCTATAGGCTATTACTACTTATCTCAACATTAATCAAGACTAGTTGCTATTGTTACTAAGTGGAGGCAGAATATTATTGTACAATTAGGTAGCAAATTACAGCAACATTAAAGCAGTAAACTGTAATAATGTGTAAGGAAAATCTTACATCTTTGTACCAGAAGAACTGTGTTAGGTATGCCAGTTGTGATGAGCAGAAATGCTATATTCTCACTTGAGTCATCCTGTTGGTAATAAAATGTCCCACATTACTAAAAATATCATAAATATTCAGCTGTCAATGGGGCATGTTCCTCCTCCTTCCATAAGGTTAATACAGCTAGTCCTCAACTTATGACCACAACGGAGCCCCAAATTTAGGTTAAGTGAGAAATTTGTTAAGTGAGCTTTGCCCCATTTTATGACTTTTCTCGCCATGTTTGTTAAGTGACTCACTGCAGTTCTTAAATTAATAACACGGTTGTTGTGAATCTGGTTTCCCCATTGACTTGGTTTGTCAGAAGGTCGCAAAAGGGGACCACATGACTCCAGGACACGGCAACTGTCATAAATGTGAGTCAGTTGTCAAGCATCCAAATTTTGACTGCATGGACATGGGGATGCTGCAACGGTCATAAGTGTGAAAAACGTTCATAACTCCAATTTTTTCAGTGCTGTTGTAACTTTGAACAGTCACTAAATGAACTGTTGTAAATTGAGGATTACCTGTATTCCCATGTCTGATTGTTTTTAAAAAATGACAATAGGCTATGCCAGTAAGGTGTCCAATCCCTCTGACAGCCACAGCGAACCTGGACTTGAATGTGCCAAGCACAATGGTCAGATGGGAGGGGCAATTCTACTGTGGTTAGGGTTAGGGTTAGGGTTAGGGTTAGGGTTAGGGCCAACTGGGGTCTAGCTGTAAACCCTCTTATAAAGACTCACAACAAGAAAGCAAGATTCTTACAGATACAGAATGGGCAGGTTTATTGCAGGGGGAAAAAAGGGGGGCAAGGTTCCAGAATCTCTGTAAATTGAATATGTATATTTTGGCCATCAATTATCAGCAAGTACATTAAGGCAGGGCCTGGCTAATGCCTTTGATCTTATTTATAATCAAGTCTTGATTTAATGGGGAGGATGTTAATTACTGATTTGAGACCACAAAA
>JANHZT010003070.1:441202-456101 GCA_032468215.1 Stegonotus admiraltiensis
GCTGTGCACCGCCCTGAGTCCTTCGGGAGAAGGGCGGTATATAAATAAAATTATTCTATTCTATTCTATTCTATTCTTTATGGAATCTACACCATAAATAGATCCACAGTATGATTCTCCAACCCGCTTGCATCCCATCAAGAGAGTCCATTTGAATATTATGGCTGTGCATATCTTTCAAAGTAGATATTTGTCAGTTAACAGTAGAGTATACAAAGTACTTTTTTTGACACAGCACTTTTTAGGCCTACATATATGCTTTATAAGCTGCTCTTGGTTCTCCTAACATATCTCATTCACAACCATTTTAATTCTTTTCAGAGCTGAACAATTTCATTACAGCAGCTAAGCAGTTTACATTTCTATCCAATCCCTGTACTCTCTTCTTTACCCAGAACAATTCTCAATAATGTAATGGAAGAGACAAACTATTTCCTAGTCTCCCTCACTCCCCCACTGCCCCAAGAATAGACTGTTATATTTGTTCCTTCATATTAGTTTTGAGATGCATGCCATTTGTCCTTAAATTGATTTTCACCAATTTTATTGACCAATAATTCAAGTGACACTGCAAAAATGTTTGGGATGACTATGTTGATTATATCTCATGATAGTAAGGAAGATGGATTCTTTTTTAAACTCTGACATAAATTCACAATTTGATTGGCTTCTGGCAATCTTTTGCTACCTTAGAGCCTGATACTACAAGGTGGAGTCTACATACACACTTATGTCCCATCTCTTCCACTGATATTATCTGTTCTATTCCCAGATCAGCTATTATAAACCTTGTCCCAAAGGTGCTTTTTCAAGAGGCAACTAGACTTTCTGTTTTTTCTTTGAAGACATTTTGCTTCCAAGAAGCTTCTTCAGCTTGCATAACCCTTGAATGTAAAAGGGTTTCCGTGGCATTCAGGTGAAGTCTCAGTAATATTCTGAAATTCCCCCAAAATATTGCTTCTAAAAGTATATAAATATTATTTATACTATGTGTAGTATATCCCTCTTCTCAGTTTTCTCCATGCATGATCTGAACAATGCCTTCTTTTGATTTTCACTCTGTTCCTTAAATGCTGGTTGTTGCATTTAAAGTCCTACATGGTTTGGAGCCTGTATATCTCCAAGACTACTCACCAGGGGTGAAATCTACTTACCTTCCCAACTGGTTAGGAAGTGCACGCATCACATGTGTGTGTGGACCCTCTGCTCATGCACAGAGGATAAAAAACTGGTTACTTCCTGGTTAAAACCGGGTGGATGGGTGGAGCCTCGCGCCGCTATCACTACCGGTTCTCTGAACCACCAGACACCATCACTATCGGTTTAGCTGAACCGGTCTGAACCAGGAGCCTTTCACCCCTGCTACTCACTCAAGGTACTGCCTGCAGAGAAAAGGTGCTGAGAATTCCAAATGATGTAGCAGAAAGGAACAGATTGATGAGCATTTTCTGCATAAATGCCCCTCTTCCCGCAGAAAAATTGCATCCTTGCTACTGATATTTAAGAAGTTTTTAAAACATTTCAAGGAGCATTTGGTAGCTGAGGCATTCCATTCACTTGGAATGATTGCAGAATTTGTATGTGATGATTGATTGATTGACTGATTTATAATTTGATAGTTTATATCTGATTTGTGGTGGGGTTGTTTTGCTGTTTTTGCTATTTTGTAATGTTTTCTTCCTCTATAGCCCTATGCTATGCAGAGGTGACTCTCAGGGCTGATTAACCTTTTCTTATGGGAGGGGTAGGATATGATGTGGACTGCAACAGAATAAAGAAATCAACTAAATTAAATAGAGCTTTCTGCTTACACAAGATACTGCTGGTTCATACCATATTGTATTGTAACAGCTTGATCAAAGCTTGAATTCTGTGCAGTTTCCCAATGAGTAAATTTAATTTAGGAGGATTTGCTTCCAAATAAACATACATAGGATCAGGCTAAAAGATGAACTTTTTGTTAAAGCTACAGTATTTATTGTTAAGCTCTTTCTGAATAGCATCAGATTAAGAGCTTATTGTTCAGTATGAATTGAATGGTAAAGGGGGGGGGGGACTACCAGACATGAAGACATTTGTTATGTTTAGTATATGATACAATGGCTGTGTAAACTATAGTCCTGTAATTTTGCAAGTTCTATTTTATCCTGTAGCTGTAAAAGATAATCAAAATAAATTATGGATGATAAAGAAATATTTCCAGGGTTGTATGCATTCTTTTAGGAATTGAGTCTGATCTATAAAATTTTAGTGAGCATATTAAATAATACAATATGATGTGCAACATGTCATGTCTGATAAATTATTTTGTGCGGAACATTTATACTGCTTCCATGAAACAGCTTTGTTTGCTGTTTAATGAGTATAAATTACTCATCTTTGGCTCTCCTTCTTAAAAAGTAGGGTGATTCCTGTTCCCCCCTTCCCCAATAATGGGCAGAAAGGTATATGTAGGTCATCTCTGAAATACTATGACATTGATTTAAGGTTCCTCAGCTGTGCAGTGTACATAACACATATGTTGGAGAGTCATCTGTCAACCAGGCCCCTCCTATGGAGTTAAAGTTCTAAAGGGAAAAGAATTCGACACAGTGCTGTCAGTGTTAAATTTTCACAATGGAAGAGCATGCAAATATTGAGCCTCTTGCTTAGCAGTAGTGCTCTGTCTAATGTCTGTGCTGGTTAGAATAATAAAAAAAAAGTGGGTGCATCTAGGGCTCTTAGATCTGACAAAGGTCATGCTATACTGGGCATTTGAATTGGAAATTGTCTGGACTTAGAATTTATAAAGCTCCCAGTGTTGTCGGGGAAAAATTTCAGCAGGGTTTTTTTGTCCCTGGAGAGGCCTCTTAGGCCCTTTTCTGTCCTATGAATGAATTTAGATGTGAGGGCTTCTCTGGCCTTAAAACTGTTAAATTCATTTTGCATACATCCCCAGAGGGAGGGGGGGGGAAAACCTGGCAGATGCTTTTGTCTTGGAAGTGTTTAAAAGAAAACTGCAGAACAGGAACAAGAGAGAGAAGGGGCCCTGTGTAGAGTCCCAGAACACTTTGGAAATGGCCAATATGCAGCTTTCATCAGTACTAAGGCGGGGCGCAATATGGTGCCTGTAGCTCACTGGGGAATATGAATGTTGATTAAGCATCCTCCCAGGCTTTGAAATTCTGAAAGCAGTGTCAGAATAATAGATGTTGAGCAAATGTCAAGCATTTGTTAATTTCTCTGTTATTTGGAGTTTATCTAGCATGATCAATCAAATAAACTAGTGCTTCTCTGTTGTGGCATGTGTCATTGATATGGTGATTAGATGGCTAGAGAGAACTTCTGCCTTTGCTTCCTTATCCAGGTAACAGATTATAGACTTAGTCATTGTTATTTAGTGAGATAAGGCACATTTACCAAAATTGCAGAAAGTTGCTTACAATACCACGATGTGGTGATACACAAGTTCAAAATTCATTATATATGCAGCAATCATATTTATGTGACTAAAAGATCATCATGTCTTGATGAAAAATTGGGAATGTGAGAAACTGGGAAACTTTATCAGAAAAAAAAATAGTCAGGGAACTACATGTTGACTTATTTAGCTGGTAAAATACTTTGCTGTTTAGTCAAAAAGGCTTTCAGAATGACTTACAATTAATTATAAATTTACAATTAATTACACTTTCTATAAAATGCTTTGTTAGAAAAAAACTGTGTATTACTTAGGTTTTTGAATTTGTCTTTAATCAGATAACAATAACATTTTATTACTCTACATTTTAGAGTACGCATAGAATGAGAAAAAGTTGTGTGTCAACCTTGGAATAATTCCCAGGAGCATCTGCAAATAACCCCAATGAAGAAAAATGCAGACAAATGTGCTGTGTTGCATAATCCACAATTTATTATTTTCTCCATGTGCCTTTGTTTAGGGCTGCTATGGACATTCAAAAAACTTGAATCAGTCATGTTCTGATGGAACAAAATCTGAAATATTTTAAGTCTTATACCACAGAGAAGAATAGGAAAATGAAAAAAAAAACCCCACCCTCGTTTCTTTATTTTCAACTTTTAAGACCATAATATTAGATGTGTGACAGCTTTTCCAGTTAAGAGAAAAGTTGTCCAAGGAGATGATGCCTCCATTTGTTGTTTAAGTTCCCATAGTAAATAATGAGAACCAAAGTTAAGCATACTTTTTATAGCCAGCTTAAAAAAACTAACATAGTATTGAGCCTAGCAAAGAATCAGTGGCAGTGGATTTATGTCACTATAGGACAATAACAACTGACATGTGACCTCTTTTTAATGCACACGAAGAAAAAAGCATAGAACAGCATAGACTATGCATATAGTTACATTATACTTACAATATACTTACATTATAACCCATGAATTGTAACTTCCATATACCATGAATTTAAAAATAATAATAAGTTTACTGAGTAAGAAGACAACCATATGTGCTAAAACATCTCCCCCATCCACAATCCCATAGAAGATTCCAGCCAGTGGTGGGTTTCAAAAATTTTTACTACCGGTTCTGTGTGTGTGGCTTGGTGGGTGTGGCATGGCTTGGTGGGCGTGGCTTGGTGGATGTGGCAGGGGAAGGATATTGTAAAATCTTCATTCCCTCCCCACTCCAGGGGAAGGTTATGGCAAAATCCCCATTTCCTCCCTATCTGCTGGGACTCAGGAGGCAGAGAATAGATGGGGGCGGGGCCAGTCAGAGGTGTTATTTACCGGTTCTCCAAACTACTCAAAATTTCCACTACCAGTTCTCCCGAACTGGTTAGAACCTGCTGAATACCACCTCTGATTAACGGCCTGGAAACCAAAACATATAAAGAACGGTTGGAAGATTTGGGTTTGGCTAGTCTAGACAAAAGAAGGACTCGGGCAGGCATGATAGCAGTATCCCAGTATTTCAGAAGCTGCCACAAAGAAGAGGGGGTCAATTTATTTTCCGAAGCACCAGAGGGTAGGACAAGAAATAATGGTTGGAAACTAATCAAGGAGAGAAGCAACATGGAATTGAGGAGAAACTTCCTAACAATGAGGACAATTGACCAATGGAACAGCTTGCCTTCAGACGTTGTGAGTGTTTCATCACTGGAAGTTTTTAAGAAGAGACTGGACAGCCACTTGTCTGAAATGGTATAGGATCCCCTGCTTGAGCAGGGGGCTGGATTAGAAGACCTCCAAGGTCCAGGGCTATTCTGATTCTGAAATGCTACCAAATAAACAGCTTCTGCTTTCAAGTGCTCTACTGAAGAGGAGGGGATATTGGTCATGTTGTTAAATGTTCATGGTAGGCTAGTGCAGAGAACTGCAGAGCTTTAAAACTTGCCTTTCCCTTACAGAAAGTGCAGCTCGGGAGAATTTGGAAACTTAATGGAGAATTACAGCCACTCTCCTTCAAAGAAGCAAACCAACTGCGGCTACTTAGCATATTTAACTGCACAGCAACAGGATTGTCCACACACCTTGCTTCTGCGCATGCACAGATCGCTTCTAATGACATCAGGGTCAGTGGATGGAGGCTCCCGCCGGTTTTACTACCAGTTCTATAGAACCGGTCTGAACCGGAGACAACCCACCACTGATACAAATTAATTATTTCAGTCTCCACTGCTGTGAAATTGTGGAAACACAGAGATGTTGAACTTTTGTAAAGCAGCGCAGAATAATTCTCAAGACTGAAAATGCCTTTATGTAGCAATAGTAATAGCACTTAGACTTATATACTGCTTCATAGTGCATTACAGCCCTCTCTAAGTGGTTTCCAGAGACAGCCTATTGCCCCCAACAATCTGGGTCCTCATTTTACCCAACTCAGAAGGATGGAAGGCTGAGTCAACCTTGAGCCTGGTGAGATTTGATCTGCTGGCAACCAGTGATCAGCAGAAGTAGCCTACAGTACTGCACTCTAACCATTGCGCCACTGCGGCTCTTACAGGTAGTCCTTGACTTATGACAGCTGAGACCAGAATTTATGTTGCTAAGTGAGACGTTTGTTAAGTTTTGCACCATTTTGCAACTTTTCATGCCACATTTATTAAGTGAATCACTGCAGGTGTTAAATTAGTAACACAGTTGTTAAGTGAATCTGGCTTCCCTATTGACTTGGCTTATCAGAAGGTTGCAAAAGGTGATTACATGACCTTGGGATCCTGCAACCGTCATCAAGATGAACTAGTTGCCAAGCATTTGAATTTTGATCATATGATCATGGGGATTCTGGAAAGGTTGCACCTGTCAAAAATAGTCATAAGTCACTTTTTTCAGTGCCGTTATAGCTTTGAATGGTCACTAAATGAATTGTTGTATGTCAAGGACTACCTTATTATGCCCATTCTGACAGCTACCTTCAGCTGTTGTGACTTCCAGCATATGTTCATAGTGCTTTTTCTCCCTGTTTACAAAATCTATGAAAGAGAAAAGGGGATCATGATAAATTCTCTGAAAGCCACCCTGTTTGTGTAAGTTTTTGTACCTCTCTTATCTTCAGTTGATCCTTCTGATTCTAATGGTGAAGCTACTAGCCTAGAAACCAGGAGACTGTGAGTTTTAGTTTTACCTTAGGCACAAAAACCAGCTGGGTGATTTTGGGCCACTTACTCTCAGCTCAAACCACCCCACAGGATTGTTCTGACGAAAATAGGAGGAGGAAGGAACGTTGTGTGTGTTCACCACTTTGAGTTATTTATAAAAAATAATAAAGGCAAGATTAAAAAAAATCAAACAAACAGTAAATTAAAAAAAAACACTTCTGTATCAATGCTACATGCCTTTGGTTAATCGGGTAGCAGTATGGAAATGGAAGAAAAGCCAGCTCTAATGATATAACTTGGAATGCATGGTACTTAGCTGAGATATTTCAGGAGCCCAAGAGAGACTGCTTTCCACAATATTACTTGGCTACTTCTCACAATTATGAAACTTCTCTTTCCCACAAAAATTGTTTTAGGCACAATTTGATGGCAACACTTTAGGCCACATTGAAATAGAAACTATGTTGTAAACCTCAGTTGACATATTCCTTAAGAATGGAAAAGCAATTTAACCAACTTACTGTACTTATAGTCTTACACACTGAAAATAGTGTACACCAGAGGTGAGATTAACTTACCTTCTCTACTGGTTCGCAAATGTGAGCATGCGCGCATGTGCACAACCTTCCTCAGCGCATGTGCATGGCCTTTTGCGCATGCTTTTTGCTTGCGCATTACGTCTGGGCGGGTAGGTGGAGCATCACACAGTTGCCACTACCAGTTTGCCTGAACTGGACAGAACTGACTGAATCCCACCTCTGGTGTACACCAGGGGTGGGTTCTACTTACCTTTACTACCGGTTTGCAATGGGGCTACGTGTGCATGCTCGCTTCACTCGCATGCGCAGAAGCATTTTGATGATTTCAGGGTCAGTGGGTGGAGCCTCCCGCTGGTTTTACTACCGGTTCTATAGAACTAGTGCAAGCCAGGGGCAACCCACCACTGGTGTACACCATACTCCAAACCAAAACCAAACAAATCACATGGTGGTATTGCATTCTTTGGAATGTATATAAATGATCATGTATAGCTTAGAGTAATGCCTCAATCCAGCTGGTTGCAGCTTATTCAAAAAACTATGATTAAAATGATGGCTCAGTTCTACATTTAACTTCTATCAACAACTGAGTTCAGACGTCAGAGATCTCTAAACCATAATATGGTTTGTTTCATTTTGGCTTGAAATGTTTTGTGTCTTTACCTACTGTGGTTTGTAGGTAATATTTTATGACAACATTTATTTATTTGTATTCATTGCTTTTACAAATAATTTAAGGCAGCAAATATATCCAACACACCTTCCTCCTCCTATTTTTCCTGACAACAACCATCTGTGAGGTGAGTTGGGCTGACAGAGACTGGCTGGCTCAAAATCATCCAGCTTGCATTCATGCCTAAAGTAGGACTAGAAACTGTCCTAGTTTCTAGTCTGGTGCCTTAACTACTAGACCAGGGGTGTCAAACACACACTGTCACAGTGGTGTCATGTGATGTATCAGGACTTTTCCCCCTTCGCTAAACTGGGCATGGGCGTGGCCAGCGTGTGACGTATCTGACCCGTGGGCTTCAAGTTTGACAGCCCTGTACCAGACTAAATCCAATCGGCTACAAATGATGCAAGAACCAGGTTAAAGCAAATCAATGACTTAATTCAGTGGTGCAATTTATATGTAAATTAAGCAATCAGGTCGCTCTTTCATATATTTTTTTCAGCTGCAAATTGTGTGTGTGTGTGTATGTTTTAAATAACCTCTACTGTGTAATAACCTACCAATGTCCTTCTATTATTTCAAAATACTATTTTCAGGAGTGATACTGAAGAAGTCTCTAGCTTTTGTTCCCCTTTAAATGCCATGTTCCATCTATCTTAAACCTTGATGATCTCTTCCTGTGATAAAATTACTCAGATTAAAGGAACGTGTGCTAATTTGGCCACCGGGTGCTTCTGATTTGCTATCTCTCCTGCCAGATGTATCAGCTGCATTCATTACTTAGAGGATGAGGTGGGGTGTGATAAAGCAGATGGCTGAAGTTTCAAACAATGTCCAGATGGAACAATTATGATGATAAGATGACAGCCATATGGTACAAAGAGGCAAAACCCAATGCAACGCTATTTTGGGAAACGCTGGAGATAGATGGTTAAAGCTACTTCCTACACAATGTATTTCAGGGACGATGGGATAGAGGCTGCTAATAGGAATGCACTCATCCTCAGATACCATCCGCTATGCACCAGCTCCCATAGCAAAAGGGGACTGATTGATCATAGGCCACATAGATACACTGGCAAACCACAATCTGGCTCTTTGTGCCGCTCTTAATGACAGTTCTCATTGTTAGGCATTGAAGTGGCTAAGGCTTTTATACCTCCCGTTCTTTCATCAGTTTTGGCTTGTGAAATTACACTGCATAATATGCTTATTCAGGCTTTTTATATCCACATGCCTATTTTATTACCTATCCCAATGCATGCAGGCTGGGATTGACTTGCAACAGAACAAAGCTAAATTGCACCTTTCATTACCTAAATATAGTATAATGACAGAGTGTCATTCGAGGGGTAGCACTGAACTGAGAAACTTCATGGCAGGCCAGGACAATGACAGAGGCTATTCAGCTGCACCTGAACCTCTGCAGTAGGCGCATCTTGAAAAGCGTGCAGGCGGGGAGAGGGGAGGCAGGGTTAATGGACAGGTCACCGTGTAAATTACAGTATCAAATGGAAACGGTGCAGCTGTAACTCTGCCCTCATCAAATGCCACCCCATCCTTTTATCTTCACTTTGGAGTTCCTCCTGCGTTCACATTTCTGAAAACAACCTGACTTCTATTGTCATGGCATTAGCCTCTCTATCAGGCCTCCCAGTGCAGTGGGGAGCATTGGGACAGGCTACCGGTAGCTGAGTTTCAGCGGGTGGAGTGAGCAGCCAAGTAGAAGTTGGAGCACATATAATGCAGGCAACTATTTTTTCTTTCTAGCAGTGGGTTTGATCCAAAAGCAGAAAGGTGAGCAAAGCTGCTGGGGCAAGCTTGTGTGGATGGAGTTAAGAATTACATGATGCTTGAGGAAAGGCTTAGAATAGAATAGAGCTGGAAGGGAGCTTGGAGGTCTTCTAGTCCAACCCCCTGCTCAGGAGACCCATTTCAGACACGTGCTGTTCAATTTCTCCTTAAAAACCTCCAGTGATGGAGGATTTCTCCAGTAAAAACCCACTTCTTCTGAAGGCAAGCCATTCCATTGGTTAATTGTTCTCACTGTTAGGAAATTTCTCCTTATGCGTTTCTCCTCTTCTCCTTTTTTCTGGCCCTACTGTAAATGTTTTTTTGTTTTAACTATTCAAGCAGCTGATTTTTAAAAATAAAACAATTTTACTAAAGATTTACCCTTCCTTTAGAAACCTTGCCTTTCCCACAGGAACTTCTCTTCTAGACCAAGGCTGTCAAACCCGTGGCCCACAGGCCAGATGCATTATGCATTGACCACGCCAATGCCCGGTTTAGCAAAGGGGGGAAAGTCCCGATATGTCATGTGATGCCACTGTGGTGACATGAGTTTGACACCCCTCTTCTAGAGGATCTCTCTTTGGAGGCCAACCAACATCATTACTCTAATTTGTAGCTCCTCCCTTCATTATGATGTCATAACATTCTGGTTCGGTCCCCTTGTTTTTCATCTTTGGTTTCCAATAAGGAGAGAATGTAGAATAGGGCATGAGGAAAAATCTATTAGACTTATAGGAGGAGAAGAGAACAACTTAGGTTTACCACTGTCAAAATGAGCCAGGAGGTTGTTTGTGATCTCAAAACAAAATTAAGGACAAAAATTACACTATGATGAAGTATTTTGCTTCCTCATCAGAATGGTAGGGATATAATCTTCCCTTATACCAGAAGCTTACTTGTCCCCATTACAAAGTATATGCAATAATCAGTTGTTAGGACTGAAACCAGTTAACTCTTTTTAACAGGCATGCATCAATTATAAGAATATTAAAAGACTGAAAACAATAAGGATAGGAGAAAAATTTTTTTTAAAGGAAATTGTATATATTTGGGAGTATTGCTATATAGATATGTACATAAAAACAGATGCTAATTTTTCAAGGAACCATATTCAATAATGGAACCCCAAGAGATATTTATTTATACAGGCAATGGTGATCTTTGTGGAACTACTCTGAAGTAATTAAAATGACTTGAGATAAATTAGACCAGTATACTCATATCTGATATAATTATGACTTGGAAATAATGCTTACATGGGAGTCCACAAGGGAACATAAAAAGAGGAGATCATGTCATCATCATGTCAGGTCATCGTGGCATTATTACATACGCCCTCAAGAAATATATATGTCTTAAATTTATATGCCACCCATTTCACTCTGCAAAAGTGACTTGTTTTTCTTCCCTTTTAAAAGAAGTCAGAATGTACAATAGAAAGTACAACCACTGACAATTTAATACAGAATAATAAGATAATGTAGACCCAGGCTTCTGACCAGAATTCAACCCCTGTAAATGTGATCCTGGAGAAGGTATAGCTATGAGGATGCTAAGGTCTTCAACCTCTCTCTAATTTAGCCCTCCCCAGTCCCCAAGAGTGCCTGTCAGGATCCCTTTAGTATCCTTTCCCCTTCCATGTCTCTCTACCTGTTCAAACACTTTCCAGACAGCCCCTGCTCCAGAGAATGCTAGTTCCCAAATGGCTTGAGTACTGTTTGTTGAGTACAGTTGCAAATAAAACATATATTACAAAGCTATATTCTCTCATTCTCTAATATTTTAATGGCAGCAGCTGGGGTGATCATGATAATGCCTAAAGGCTTTCTGAGGACATCTAAGGTAACAGATGTGTTATG
Organism: Stegonotus admiraltiensis; assembly: GCA_032468215.1. Classification (NCBI taxonomy): domain Eukaryota; kingdom Metazoa; phylum Chordata; class Lepidosauria; order Squamata; family Colubridae; genus Stegonotus; species Stegonotus admiraltiensis. The sequence continues at coordinate 452,610 of JANHZT010003070.1, forward strand.
TTTGCCCAAAAGCTGCAGAAAGCAAAATTCTTGGAAGTGTCAGCTTCTGGTGTCCTTCTGCTTTGTGTAATTCTCGGCACTTGACTGGTTTATTGATTTCCCAGCATCTCTTTTTATGCCTTTATTCTGGTCTTCTAAGTTCTAGGGCTGATGACCACAGTGAGATGGTACTAATAGTCACACACAGGAAAACATGCACATCATACCGCACAATCCTTTCCCGATCCTGCCATTTCTCCAACAATAATGAAATGATGTGAAAGTTTAGCATGGCTAGAGAATTCCTGTGGATTTGGCAGGGGATTCTTCTTCTGCTGCTTTTTTTTTGCCTTTGTCCGCCAAGTCTTACCTCAGCATAGGAAATACCAGATATTGTGAAAGTATGTAAAAGTATGTGGGGTGGGGGGAATAGGTACTGTTTTGTCTGAAAAGATCTCTCACTTTTCCTTTTATGTTTACCTCTTGGGACAGTTGTGGTTTCATCTTCAGGCAATCAAATGACCTTGTGCTGTGACCTCTTCCACCCTAAAAGCAATCTCCCCAGTGAAGCTGTTACTCTGGCTATAAATTTTGAAGTAGGTAAATGTTGAACTACATGCAGCAAATACAGCTAAGAATCCAGCCTCTAAGTGCAGTAGGATTAACACTTCAGAGTATAAATATGTTAAGCCACTCCGCAGATACCAAAGTTTTCAGCTGTCATCTTCTATTTCCCTCACTGGGAGCACCTGGAAAATATAGTACTGGGATGGTGAAGGCGATAGAAGAATAGTATCCCTGACAGCAGTGAGTCTGCATTAAATAAAGCCTTCATTTTTCATTCTTCAGCTGTGCTCTGGGTGTTTGATGAAGATAGACTTTTCAATTAGACATGCTATGTTTATTCTAAAGTTTCATATATAAACCACTTGTTTGACATCTCCTACAGATTTATGAAGGGAATCAAATGCTTGTGGGAGTTTTTCATACAAATTATCAACATTTATCATTTCTGCAGCTCAAACATACGATGCCTTTTTAAAATATAATAATGATGAAAGAAGAAAGTTGAAGAGGCAGAAGGGGGGAGAGAGAGAGAGAGAGAGAGAGAGAGAGAGAGAGAGACCAACCGTATGCTAGGAAAGCTCTGTCATGATATAAATCATAACACACATGGAATACATTTCCCACCGAAGACAATATTTCTTTCTTAAACAAATGTTGTGCTCCTTTACTGAAGGGAAAGGAAGTTCACAAAAGTTGGCAAAACAAAGTACCCGTTTTTAACACTGTGCAGAACAAAATGTATTCTGCTGCCAATTATCCGTAACTAAAAATGATTGCAGCTTCTTAGGGACACAGCCAAGGGTCAGGAATGGTATAAGAGTTCTCCCATGAATAAGGGAAGGAGGGGACAAGAGTGGCAATGACAGCTCTGAACATCTGCAAAACTGAAGAGTCAGGAAGAGGATGAATATTCACAGGATTATAAATGCTGCAACATCAGGGCAAGCCTGAGCCAGATGTTAAGAGAAGCAGGCATACTATCGGTGGGAGGCATTTGACATTTGAAGCCTCCCTAACTGGGTTTTTTTTTTACTTCATTTTTACTTTATGGAATGCTAGGCTGCTAAAAGGGACCCTTGCTTCACCCTGTAAGAGTCTCTGATTCTGTTGCTGTTCTTATTCTTTCCAGGGTTTTGGAGACATTTGTGGAACCAGTAGGTAGAGGCAATTTTTAAAAAGCAAGGATTTTTTTTGGTGGTGGTGGGGAATGGAGGGGTGGGTAAAGCCAATTCTTTTTCATTTGGGATCTGGCAGGGGGGCAATGTTGAGAGACTGGTGAGATTTCCTAAGGTGAAAGCTTGGATAAATAAAGTTGCTTTGATCCATTCTGCAAAGTCATGCTTTATAGGGACAGGATGTTGGTCAGGTTGGTTTGGTCCAATTCTTAGGAACCAATGGTTAAATTCTTTCCTTCAAGGAACAAAGGCCTAGCAGACTCAGTTCAATGAAGAGTTTACAGTTTCCAGGAAGAAATGTGTTCTCACTGCCTTTATCCTAGCCAGAGGGTAGCCCAGTTCTAAGTAAGGTCCAGATTGAGAATCCAGTGGGTTGACCAAACAGGAGAAGAAGCAGTTACCATCAGAAATAGTTGTTGCCACCTAATTAAAAGTTGTTGCACATGGAGAAGCTTCTGGGATAAGGAGCTAGCCACAGGGATGGCCACTGACTTTGCCTGGGTGTGTTTGGATGACAGATAGCACTCCAATACTACAATGGAGATTTGGGTTGATGCATATGTAGCATTTTGTTTTTAGTCTTTATATGGTTTTAAGAATTACTGGGATAGTTCTTGCTTTTTCAATACAAAGTTCATTATTTTAAGTACAATATTTGCTTGCAACTGGTTATGTGCTTGTCATCTTCTACAGCAGTGGTGTCAAACTGGCAGCCCACGGGCTGGATGCGTCATGCACAAGCCACACCCACCCTGGCTCTGCAAAGGCAAAAAAAGTTGTGATACATCACAATGCGTCACATGATGCGATCGAGTTTGACACCCATGCTGTATAGGCACTTGTGTCTCTAGTCAAGTCATGGGTAACAAAGAAAATATAGTGAAAAGGCAAATATTAATGAGAAAAGTTGTATCTTCAATGTGATTTATATCTTGAAGGGAACTGGTCAATACATAGAATCCCAGAAATGGTCCTCTTGCTGTGGACTGACTACTGCTCAGTGAGCTTTATACTCTTTATAAAGAGCCTGAGTGGCATAGATGACTAATGCTCCTACTAAGGCAGTATTTAACTTCCAGCTGCCTGCAAGTACTGTGGGTTCAAATCTCACCAGGCTCAAGGTTGACTCAGCCTTCTATCCTTTCTAAGGTGGGTAAAATGAGGACCTGGTTTGTGGGGGCAATAAGCTGACTTTGTATAAAATATACAAAAATATGAAGGCTATTGCTTAACGCATTGTAAGCCGCCCTGTGTCTCCGGAGAAGGGTGGCATATAAATTAAAATTTTTAAAAAAATACTGTTACACCACATTCTCTTGGGAAGAAGGAGAACCATATTAGATTGGATAACTTTCCGAGGCTGATGGAACTGGCTGGATGACATGCCCTCTTGGAATTGTCAAGTCCCATTGCCAAGGAAGCACACAGTCAAGGAAGCAAGATCCACACAGTCCTACTAATCAGGTTTAAGGCAAGAAAAGAGGATTGGATACAGAATGTTGCAAGCTACATAAGAAAACTTTATTCCTTATCATTAATGAATACCGTAGTGGCCAAAATTGTGGAAACCTTTTGGTGAAGTGTATTTTTGAGATGTGATGGCTAATAACACCACTTCTTTATTTTTAGAGTTTCAAGATAATCATATTCCACTGCTGGAATGGCCTGGAAATAGCCCAGACCTTAACCCAGCTGAAAATCTATGGAGCGGACTAAAGAAACTTGTTAGTCAGAAGCGACCCAGCAATAAAACCCAGTTAATAGAAGCCAT
>JANHZT010003072.1:36398-48509 GCA_032468215.1 Stegonotus admiraltiensis
CTCATCCAAGAAACTTCTTCAACTCATTCTTGGATGAGAAATGAAACATCTTCAAAGAAAAAACAGAACTGGACAAAAAGTCCAGTTGCCTCCTGAATAAGCACCTTTGGTCCAACCATGACTTAGATGACTGAGAATCTCCATAGACAATGGAAGGGAACCAGTAAGGACCCAGGCTAAACATGGACAAAGCATCGCAAGATCAGTTGAGAAAAAGAATAAGATCATTGGTGTTGGTATCTTGGGTCATGGGCAAGAATATCCCTTGTTATTTATATATTTATATATGCATGGATATGGAAAAGAAACGTACCTTGATCTAGTGACTGAGATGCATACAAAATAAATAAATAAATAAATAAATAGTTATTTTAATAGAAAATCCAGCAGTAATGAATTAAAGCTCCACAGGAGAGACATGATATACTATCTCAGGATAATTAAATGTAAAAATCCTTCAGTTGTTCCCTTCATTTCTCTCAGAATCTACAACTATCAAAAGTGGCAAACAGTTTGCTAAAAGTTATAAAGAAAAGTATGTATTGGTTTAACACTAGTTACAAACCAGTTGTCTCTCTCCTAGCCAAATAACATCCTATCAAATATTTCACAATAATGTATCATCATTCCTCAGTTGATATACAATACTCAAATAAAAATGGCCTAGGTTTTGGTTTTCAGATTTAGATTTTGAGAGAAATGCCAACATACAAAGAATTCCTGCCTGTTGCAATTATATATAGCTATACTAAAAGAAAAAATAGAACCTGTGAACATGGTCTTTAAAAAAATCCACAACACTCACCCTTAACTAGGTGGCAGTACCAAATTGACCTTAACTGATTTAAACATGTAAAGAAAGGTTGACCTGGTTATTACTAGGATGGTGAGAGATATGCTAGAGCTATAGGACAAATTAGAAAAAAAAAACATTCCCCAAAGGCATTGGAAAAACCATTTCCATACTGCTGCCAAGAAATCCACAGGGACACATGTGTGAAATCACTGTGAGAAGCTAAGCTTTACCTTTTTAATATATTCTTCTTGAAGGAAAACTGATCATTACTGAGCCAAAGGTTGCTTGGAACAGAGTTTAAAAGTCCACTATCCTAGATCTCTCTAATACTTCTACTTGGCATAATAGATATTAACTTTTTCTCAACTACTTGGGGCAGTGGAGATCTAGAATGGTTGTTAAGAATGTTGCTCTTCACTATCAAGACACTGATCTTTTGAACTAATAAAGCTGAGCTTCCAAGTTACAGCCACCTGAATGCATTCTGTATTAGTTACTTACCTGTATGGGATTGGTTGCCTCTGCAGTATATGGAGCAGTATTCATGAGAAACAGGATAGGAATGTTTCTTTGGCTACAAAGCTGTATGAAATGGCAACCTTTTAGAGAAGCATTCTGTGTCAGCTCACCATTGTTAGCCACTATTCCAACTAGTTCACTAAGAAAAACATAAAATACAGTCTGTACTGCAAGAACACCGGCCATCCTGAAGTCTGAACAGCAAATATTCTCTAAACATTTAATAAATATTGTAAATAATATTGTAAAAAAGCTTCTGAAAATATGTCTGATCTGCCCACAAATTAGTTTGGAGGCTAACAATGCAGTGGGTTATATTTTTGCAAAGCTGTTTATTCAGTAAATACTACATGGTTCATCAAAGGATGAATACATAAAGGATCATAAAAACATATCAGTTTTTACTGATGTGATGTTTATACAAAAAAATACAAACAAACCAGTTTCAAGTACGGATACAGGAAATAATTAAATGTATTTGCTACAGAATTTCAAGCTTTTGGTGCATTTTTAGCAACAAGTATTGCCCTAAATTATTTTTATGTTGAACCATTTAAAAAAGCATCTAAATAAATTACATTTTCACCACTGGGGAAATCAAGTTGTTTAAATTTGCAGTATGCTTTATTAATCCTGGCAAAATAATTTACTTTCTAACCCTATTTCAAAATCAGGTTAATATTATCAGAAAGTATTAGGATTTAAAAAATAGCTCTTTCACAAACTAAATTAAATTTAAATATTTGTTTAAAGGTTTGGAGGGCTTATAAGAGCCTTATTAACACTTCTAAAGAAATAAAACTTATTGCTTAGGACAAGATTAATTTTTACAATGTATTTGTACTGGGAGAATTTCTTCAGGTTTTTTGTTATATTATAAATACATACTGGTCTAAACTCATCTTAAACAGCTGGTTTTATAGACTGGGTTTTCTGCACAAGAAACCATTACATAAGAATACAGTATCATTACATTGCTAAAATAGAAGTAGCCCAATAGCATCTATAGGATTTAGTTACCAGTATACTTAATGGACTATAACAGAGATGATCAAAACATCGCTACACTTAGAAAAAAAACCCAGCCTTATCTAATACTATATTTCATTCTAAAGAGGCTATATATGTATGAATACTGAAGAATACTGTAAGAATGAATGTTATGAAAGACTTGAAAAGCTGTAATGTTATGTATGAAAAAAATTCTTACTAGTATTTGTTAAAATCCTTCTTTACGCAGTAATTTAAGGCTAGATGAATACTCATAATCAGGCATCACTGAAGAATACAGTAGGGAGGAATACTTTTTTCACACAAAATACTTTGAAAAACAAATTGAGCTTTTTAAGGGAGAAAGACTGGAGGACTTTGTTATGCATCATTAGTACTGTGGTATCTCATACAAACCACACAACATCAATGATAGTCTAGTTAGCACTCAATTTAAAAAAACCTTCCCTTTTTACAACCCTGTAATCCCTTAATTCAGGGTAGAGTCGGGGTGACTGGATGGAGCTGAACATTTTTTGGCCAGATGCCCAGCATTCACATACTACATGCAATAAAAATATTGTTGTAAGGAAGATGAAAAAGCAGATTTCCCTAGGAACTGATACAACAACAATACGCAGAGGACTGCAACTACCCAATGATTTTATTATATAAAACAGTGTTTTTCAATCTGTATTCAGAAGAATCCTTACAATATATTGGATCTTGATTAGGATCCATGAGAAACTAAGAACAAAAATAAAAGGTCAGTTCAGTTGAGTGAATTTTCTATCACAAGACCTTTATTCTCTCCCTTTTTGTAAACTTACGGGTTCTCCAGTTTGAAAAACTGTAAACACCTCTGATTTAAGAAAGCTTAAAGGTAAAGGTTAAGGTTCCCCTCGCACATATGTGCTAGTTCTTCCCAACTCTAAGGGGCGGTGCCAGTGGTGGGTTCTAAAATTTTTACTACCGGTTCGGTGGTTGTGGCTAGGGGTGTGTGTGACTGATTACGCGTGGCCAACGTGACGTCACTCAGGCACTCAGTCACATGACCCCAAGCCACACCCACCAAAAAGGTGGCTAAAATTTTTGGGACTTTTTGAAACATTTTTTTGACACTCCGGCCCCATATCCAGCTCGGGACATGTGGGGTGGCGGTGGTCATCTCGGCTTTCTCTCCGTTGCCCTTCCTGGCCGAAAAGCATCCCTTCTCGCCTCTGACGGGCCTTCCTTGTGGTTGCAGCTGGACCAACCCACTCCGCCAGTTCAGGGCAGTGGACTCAACTGCAGCCCAGACGAGCCAAGAAACTGCAGAGAGCCTCCCATGTGTTGCACCCCCTCCCAGCCTTCCCCCCACACCTCTGCACCATTTTCGGGCACCCAGCTTACTGGGCTGCCCCTATCCCTGTCACGGCTCCAACGGCGGCTGCTTCAGGAGACGCTGGTGGCACAGAGATGCAGGCGAAGTAAGGGATGGGGGATGCAACACACGGGAGGCTCCTCGCAGTTCCTCAGCTCGTCTGGGCTGTAGCTGATTGAGGTGCTTTAGCAGCCATGAGCTGCACTTTCCTCCAAGTCTCACAGAGAGAAGCACCTGTTTCCCTCTGCCGCCCACAGCGCTTAGAGGAAAGCACGGCTCATGGCTGCTACTGGGCTGCCCCAGTCCCTATCGCGGCTCCAACGGCAGCATCCTCGGGAAATGCTGGTGGCAGAGGCACGGATGAAGGCTGGGAGGGGGATGCAACACGCGGAAGGCCAGGTCCACTCCCCTTCACCTCCCCATACTTGTTTACCCATCCCAGTGAGCGAACTCTTCTGTCCTCGGCTGTTGCAAAGAAGCGGCAGCTCTGGGTGCGCCACACCTGCTTCATTCTCTTTGAGAGCTGCTTTGCACCTTGTTTGCAAAGCAGCTCTCAAAGAGAAATAAGTGGGCATGGCTCACCCAGAGCTGCCGCTTCTTTGCAACAGCCGAGGACTTCTTCCACTTGGAGCTCCAAGCTGAGGAGAGTGGGGTGTGTGTGGCTGCAACGCTGGCAGCTTTGGTGGGCTCCTTCCCTCAGTGGTTTGTTTTCTTTTACCTCATCTAGGTGACTCTGTAATTAAAGGCTGCTCTACACCTTTCGATCTTTCTCTGGCATGGAGAAAAGCGACCCTGTGTGAAGGGACTGAGCCTGCTGCTGAACTTGGAAGCCAAGAGGCTTCTTTTCTACCCAGCCACTGGCGCACAGCGCCGAAAAGACCTCCAGTTGCTGCCGCCATCTTCGCGCATGCACAGCTTTCATCGGCTGAAGGACTTTTCGGCACCCTGCAGCCAGGCGGCTGAGAGGCTTCTTTGCTCCAGTCAACTTCGGGTGGGCGAGCAAGCAGCAACCGGGGAACCAGTTCGGGGGCGTGGCCTGGCTGCCATTACTACCGGTTCGGAGAACTACTTCCTAAAGTTACTACCTATTCGGCAGAACCGGTCCAAACCAGGAGCAACCCACCACTGGGCGGTGCTCATCTCCGTTTCAAAGCCAAAGAGCCAGCGCTGTGCAAAGATGTCTCCATGGTCATACGGCCAGCATGACTAAATGCCAAAGGCGCACGGAATGCTGTTACCTTTCCACCAAAGGTGGTCCCTATTTTTCTACTTGCATTTTTTATCTGCTTTCAAACTGCTAGGTTAGCAGAAGCTGGGACAAGTAATGGGAACTCACCCCGTTATGTGGCACTTGGGATTCAAACGCTGAACTGCCGACCTTTTGATTGACAAGCTAAGGGTCTTAGCTTATAGGGCTTCAATTAAAAAATTCATTTTTTTGAAGATGATTTTTGGATGCTGGCAGTAATTTGCAGCACATAGGCTTCCAATTTCAAAAAATTAAAATATTAATTAAGGAGCTTTTAAATGTTGGAAGGGGCAAGGAGTCTAGTGCGCATCAAGAAAGGTCTTGCAGCCTAAAAACAGGCATAAAGGAAATAACACTTGGTAGCTATTAAAATTAAGATAACAATAAAAGTGGAATATATCTGATTTTTGCAGATAAATGTTTTCACAAAGATAAAGTACATCTGATTCTTATTTGGTAGAATTATTTTCAGTGCAACTCTATAAACTTAATTCAGAAGTAAATCCTGCAAAGTTCAAAGACGATTACCTCAGTATAAGCATACTTAGGATTTCAGCATCTGAGATGTGCACATATTACAATACTGGGGTTATCTAAATAAAAGGACTCAATTATAGTTAATAAAATTAAATCATTTATTTTGAATAATGCATTCATAAAAATTGTTAAAATAACTTGGCCAGTTATTTCAAATTTCACTCTCACCCTTCTATGTAGGCAAATCCTGTTACCAAAGTTATACCATAATTAGCTTTGAATTCTTGGAATCTGCTGCCATCTATTATCCGACTCAGAATCTGTAATATATTGTTAAAGAAATGAAAAATCAGCATGAAGTCACTTTTATTCAATTAAAAAAAATATTGGCTCATTTTCAATTTTGTTTGATAAGAAAACAAATCAAATACAGAATTACAGAATTTTTAATTTGATGCTTGGGCATCAAGTGTATACTCAGAATTTAATTTTATTTTCAGTCCTGAAAATCCTTCTTTTAATTAATTAAATCACCTCAACAGAATATCTGCACTTAATGTAGAGTCCTTTGAGGGATATGGGTGTTTCAAAAATCATGAAAAATTAATTAAAATATAATTGCCAGTAACAATAACGGCACTAGTCTGTTATATCAAAATTAATAAAAATCCTAATAAGTCCCTAAACACTTTTTTTTAAGTACAACATCTCTGGAATTTTAGCCAGCTTTTTTAAATGTATGCTATAACCATCACTGAAAAGTAAACTTATATGTGAAAATGTAGGTTTACACTTCATATATGAAATAGACTCTGACCCACAAAAATGTACCATAATAAAACTTGTTAAGATTTTAAAATGCTCGTTATTGTTTTCAGCAATAAAATAAGCTTCCATGAATGATCTAAGCAGGTTAAGGATCTCAAGACTTCTGTTTTAATCACTGATTTAAATGCCCAAATCGGTTGCTCAGTCTTTCTGTATCAGAATAATGTAAATCAATTTAACTCTGTTCAGACCTGCAACTGGATTCTTACCAATTTTATATGTAATGTGTAACTATAATCTTGTGGTGCAAGTCCTAGAAGGTCATCATCACCATACAAGGGATTATCAAATTCTAGACTCTCTTCTATAGGAATTACATAATTCAGTGTTGAAATAGCATTTTTAATATATTCAAATGCTTCTTTTTCAGAAGTTGCAAAATGATCAACACAGCCACTGATCCTAAAAGAGAGATTTCCTTTATATATAACTAGTATAAAATACAAAATTCAGGTTAAACCATTAAAATATTAGTTTTAATAATGAAAGCATGAAAAACTAAGATCTATTTTAAGTAACAGCTAGGCCCATGAAAAATATTAAATATTACTTTTCATTATGCTACTTCAAAATGCACATTTGAAAATATTGCCAGTATATAAAAGCTTATATGAAATACAGTAATTTGAATAGATATATGCCTATGTTCAAGGCAATTTGGCAGTCACTCTTCCCTAAGTCAGATGGCTTCTCGTGTATGACTTAGTTATGGGCAATACATCATACTAATAAGGCTATGCAGCAATCTGGATTTGAAAGACAAAATGTGATTTAGCTTGCACTTAAGTAGCTATTACTTAAATGCTTATAGCACCTTAAAAGCAGCTGCATCTTTTATCCAGCTCCATCAGCGATCACCACTGGTGACATACTATTATGGGAAAGATGTATTTGGTTACAGGAATTCTGAACAGACAAATGGAACATGCTGATGCATCCTCCAAATCACATTTTGCATCTATATTGCTGCACAAATACTATTACTATTATTACAGCATTCACAAAAGTTAGAAATTTTGTTTTCAAAGCAAGTACTGGGACTGAGCCCTTTATGCATTTGAATCAAATTAATTCTGTATTGGTAAAGCTTAATTTGGACTTTTAAGAAGTTCTCATGATGTATTCATGAATGGAAGCAGTTAAGAAAGGGAGGGGAGAAGGGAATGATGTTGGTAAGATTGGGAATAATTGCAAGGGGGTGATTTTATTTTTTATACTATATTAATTTATTTGATTCTTATTAGTTTTGTTTTAAATGTGGTTTTATATTCTGTAAACTGCCTTGACTTGCTATGCGTGTATAAGCAGCAATATTAAATAAATAAGAAAGAAAGAAAGACAGACAGACAGACAGACAGACAGACAGTGTAATATGTCAAGCTGAAAATCTGTTCCTTTCTATAGTATTGAGACCATCATAATAAAATACAGAAGCTCAAGCCAGTAAATCCCTTGGAGAGGCAATGGAAGGAGGCAAGAGAAGAAAAAGCTGGAAAGAAGATGGTGATAGGTTGCCCAATACTCAGGCTATGTAGAGGAGGGTAAAGAGGAAAAAGTGGGCTAGCTGTACCTACTCCTCCTGCAGATCTATCTATATATTGTTTGTGTCAAAACTTGGAACAAGAACCACCAATATATCCTGGCTTTGTTTCTGCACTACTATAACTGATCCAAAGTGGTTTAGAGTATCATCCAGAATGAGGCACATTTTTTTTTTCAGATTAGACAAAATGATGCAGGATATGTTATGTAGGGGCCATCTAGTGGGACCAAGAAGAGGGCCTTCTTGGTCCCACCAAGAGAGGGTGACACTCCCTCTCTGTGGAACATCATCCCTGTGGAGATAGCAATAGCTATAGTACTTAGACTTATATACTGCTTCAGAGTGCTTTAGAGCCCTAAGTGGTTTACAGAATCAGCATATTGCCCCCAACAATTTGGGTCCTCATTTTACCGACCTTGGAAGGATGGAAGGCTGAGTCAACCTTGAGCCGGTGAGAATCAAACTGCCAAATTGCAGGCAGCCAGCAGTCAGCAGAAGTAGCTTGCAGTACTGCGTTCTAACCACTGCGCCACCACGGATCAGAAGTTTGGCACCTGCCTTGATTTTCTTTCAGAAATTCCAGAAGACAGGGGGATATGGAGCCCATCGAGTGGGTTTTTTTATTGTTGTCATGGGAGGGGGTGTCCACTGAGTTTTGTATCTGGGGTTTTAGTTCTGTTAAGTAGCTTAGTCACCGGAGTTACCAGAGTTGAGCGGCCATATCACTATATTACCATTTTGTACACACACTCTATTTTGTTTCCAGTCTCCTGACTATTTTGATAATTCTCCTCTGGACATGTTCCAGTTTGGCAATTTCTTTTTACACTGGCTTTGAAATATGCTTTTCAATACCGGTAGTTTGAGTATATTTCAGGCAAACCTTCATTATAGAAAATTACCTATGACTGAATGTACAATTCAATCAGTATTAAGAGCTGAGAAAATAATATTTTACTTTGCATGAACACTGGCTCCTCCTAATTCCTCAGGATTAGTATCTTCTCCTGTGGCTGCTTTAACTAAAGGGGGACCACCAAGAAACACTGTCCCAATTTTATCTACAATGGATGTTTCTTCTGACATCACAGGAATATAAGCACCTCCAGCAGTACAAGAGCCACATACAATTGACATCTAGAAGACACAAGATAGCTATGTAAGAAAAAAATAAATTTAATTTAATTTAAATTTCTAAGTAAGTTTTATAGCCATACTGTCTTTGTAACATATTCTAGAGAAGCAGCACTTAGTAATTTCAGAAAACCCCATAGAAATTCAAGAATAAAGATTTTTATTTTAGGATACAGAACCAAAACTCCCTTCTAAATTCTACACTATAGCAAAAATATCTAACATATAAACAGTATATTAACCACAAAAAAAAAGCATGTGTGTACATCTCTATCTATCATGTATCTCTGGTAATAATGGAAAATCTGTACTTGGTTTGATATAATACCCCAAATCAGACACAAACTATTGGAATTTTGAAATGACTTTTTTTTTCTGAATAATTGTATATGATCCACTTACTGTGCCCCAATAATTCATTGCAGATAACAAGATAAAGAAACTAATATAAATGCTTAATACCTTCATTAAATCATTAACCACAGAGCTATCTACAAAACGTTTTCTGAATCATAACAGAATTCCAGCACATAAAAAACAATAGCTCCTACATGTCTCTTCTGAAATTATTAAGTGCTATGCTCAACAGTTGTTTATTCTTCTGATTAGTTAATTTTGCTGAAAATACATTTTGAAATGTACTGTCCAATATAATATTATACCTGAGGGATTTTAAGTGCAGACATTATAGCCTGATTATAGAATATTCGGCCTCCATGAAATTGGTCAGCAAACAGCTCAGCCTAACAATTCAGAGGAAGAAAAGAGGAAAGGAAAATAAGTGTCAGCAATGTATAAATTTAGAGCCTATACATATCATAATTTTGCATTTTAACAAAAGTCATATTATGTTTCTGTATTTCCTTCACCCAGGTTTAGAAAAGCAATATTATACAGGTAGTCCTTGATTTACAACCATTCGTTTAGTGACCATTCAAAGTTACAATGGCACTAAAAAAGTGACTTATGACTGCTTTTCATACTTATGAGCATTGCAGCATGTCTGTGTTCAACATGATTAAAATTTGGATGCTTGGCAACTGACATGTATTTATGACGGTTGCAGTGTCCCTGGGTCATGTGATCACCTTTTGTAACCTTATGATAAGCAAACTCAATAGGGAAGCCAGATTCACTTAACAGCCATGCTATTGATATGTGCAGTGATTCACTTAACTACTGTGGTAAGAAAAGTTGCAAAATGTGACAAAGTTCACTTAAGAGTTGTCTTGCTTAGCAACAGAAATTTTGGGCTCAATTGTTGTCCTAAGTTGAGGACCACCTGTACAGTGTTAGCTTTTCAAGATTTTATTTGTTCTTTTTTCATGCAGTAACTGAACAAAGCTAAAGTTTTCTTATGTAAGGCCAACATTTACAAATCCTAGGTCTGGCTAGAGGACAAGGCCTTTAAAATGCCAATCAAAGTGTTATATTTTATCAGTGGAGTTTTGTTTGGCTGATTTTATTTTTAAAAAAGCAAATATAATCCCTTACATTAACCCTTTAAAGAACAAAAATAAAGTTACATGGTAAAAACCTCCTCTCCATTAATTTGCTTATGTTTCCAAACTAAAGCAAAAGGATCAGATACTACCACAAAATGAATTCAGTGTGTGCCTTCCTATGCAATTAAATAAAAATAATTTAAAAGGCATTGTGTTGGGAGCCCAATCTGTTTTACCCGTCTCTCTGAAGAAGAAAGCAATGAAAAGGGGGGAAAACTATGTTTCCTAATTGTTGTAGAAAATCTGCATTTAATTTTCAGTTCTTATAAGACTGGATGCAATATCAAAAACATTTCTGTCTGCTATTGGCAAAAATTTAACATGTCATTTTTGTAGTGAATGTTGTGACTCTCTCTGGAAAACAATATTTGCCTGAGAGCGAGGCATAACTCTTCTGTATATATGCATACTCACATATGCATACAAAAGCATGCATCATGAAGCTATGAGAAATCTGCTATTACTGCAATAATAATACTGTACTTCATTTTGTATTTATAATTTGAGTCATGTACAACATTCAAGCAAATTCCATTATACAATGGCAATTTCTGTGCCTAGGCAATGTGGTTGTAAAGTGTGATATTACATGACCAGATTGCTTAGAGATGGCAATCTCTCCAGTCCCCACTGTCAGCCCTGTCCCGACTTGGGTGTTTAGGAACAAAAGACCCTCAACTCCATTTGTAGTATATTTTTACTAAAGCCAAGTGGTTACAATGTAAGCATAGCCAAATCTGAATATTCCTGTGTAAACCCAGTAATTTTTTCCTTCTCCCAGGCCCTCCACCCCTTGGTCATCTAAATGTTCAATGGTATTCAAATTGTTAGATGACAGTTCATTATGTTCTTATGTTTGCTTAGTTTAGATCTATTCATTACAGATATTTTTCAATGTGCAGTTTGCTGACTCAAATTTTTAGTAACAAACTTAAATGCTTAGTTATAAGGTGGTAGACAGACAGACAGACAATCTATATTTGATTCTGCTCTTGTGATTTGAGTTTGTATTCTACCAATATATTCTTGGACCCAGGAAGGAAAACTAACCACACCAGAAGCTGAAAATAATATTTTTAATGTAGATTTCAAAAACTTAATATACTGTGTACTTATTTGTGAATAAGCCAAAAATTTTAGGTGTCAAAATACACCTTAAAAATTGGGTTTGGCTTATCCATGGATAGGCTTGTTCAAAAGTACATAAGGCATTTTTTTAACTACAGGTAGTACTTGATCTATATGACCGGTAACTTAGTGACCGTTCAAAATTACAATACTCTCCAAAAGGTAGTTGTGGCCTGGTTCTGAAATTCTCAAAGCCAGCCCCACCCCACCCCATCTCATGGTGACCAGCCTGCATTTACAATCATTTGTAACTCCTCAAGTCACAAGACTACAATTTACGTTTTGCCAAAACCTAGAATTTACTTTCCAATTTTATCAAGTGTGAAAAACTACACCCACATGGAGAAGTTCCAGATTACTGATTTATTATTAAAGCATGTGCACAGGAATCTCTCAGACTAACAGTTAGCACCTGATTAGAATAGGGTCAACAGCATTCAAGTATGTAACGATTCTAAACTGATGCTTCTTTTAACTCATTCCCTTGGCTCTGCTAGTTCTCCTATAGCCGTGATGGCGAACCTATGGCACGGGTGCCACAGGTGGCACGTGGAGCCATATTGGTGGGCACGCGAGCTC
>JANHZT010003072.1:61692-77923 GCA_032468215.1 Stegonotus admiraltiensis
GAAAAGCAAAGACAGGCAATATCTGTGCAGTAAGGGACCACACCAGACTTAGTTTACTATGATCAACTAGGAAGATCAACCACAACCCAGCTGATAAGATTAGATTACCCCCACCCCCATCCCCAAATTAGGAACAGTCAGTAACCTGGGTTGAGTTGGGTGTTTTTGTTAATATTTGGGCCACGTATAAAGTATGGTTTACATAACCCAGTAACCTGTAATATGTTTGGTTGATGTTAGTTAGCATAAAGTAAGAATCTAGCCATTCTGATTTGCAGAATGTGGTTTATAGTTTAACTTGATATGTGAAACACAATGGTAAGACCTATTCAATGAAACCCGGTTCATATAAAATTAGTTAAAGTTCAACCCAAGACCTATCTGTCCATATATATATAGCTCACTATAGCTAGACCAACCTTTCCTAATCTGTTCACCTTAAGATTTCCTTGATTATAACTCCCAGATTTCCTGGCCAGCAAGATCACATTTGCTGCCTGGAAATTTTGGAAGTCCTGCACAAGTAGATGACACCTGTTTGGAAAAGGCAGCTCTTCTCCCAAAGTGTGATACTTCAGGCTCTTTTAATATTGGAAGAATATTATTTACTAAGTATTTGATTGCTGAGATAGGCCTCAGTATCATACAAATTTAATAAATTATTATTCTATTTACAAAAATTATAGTCAAGTTAACAGTAAGACCGAACTACAAGTATCTGTTTACCTATGCAGGAAAACTGATGCAAGATAAATCCTTTTGACCTTGCATGAGCAGTTTCTCAATGTTATCTATTAAGCAGGTCCTCTTTTTCCAGGCTTCCATGCAAGTTGATTCTTGTCACAGAAGCATTACTTTTGTCGTGGTTCATATGGAAAACTGACAAAAAGGAGACTTTAATGAGTAACAGAAATAAGCTATGCTAGGTATCTGCTAAAATACATCTTTAGAACCAATTCTTAAGCATATCCAGCAGCCTTGATTTCAAAAAGTATAATCAGACCTAATTAGTACTAGGATAGGAGACCACTAAGAAATCTGAAAGTTTTAGTCTAGACTGGAAGCCTAAAAGTATCCTGGAAAAAGGCTGTGGCAAATTTTAAAATATTACATCGGTATATCATGAAGTCACTAGTAGTCGAGCCGGACTTGAGTGGGATTTTTTTTCTTCAACACATGTACATAATAAAATTACAGTTTGTTTCTGGATCAGATCAACAAGCTAATTGTTTGGTTTAGCAACCATCCAGTTGCTTTCTGGAAATATTATAAATAAATGACAGCATGGTTCTGGTTATAGCAGTTGCTTTTGTTAATATCTGACCACTACAAAAGTGTATTACCTCTGACTGTATATGAAGAATGTGTCTTGGCTGCTAGCTAGTACCATGCTTTACTAATTTTCATTTAATGCATTTTTAAAATAGGCAAAAATCTAGGGAATGCAATTTGGCTGGCTGTTGCAGAATAAAAATATTTTTATTACGTCTAAGATAAAGATCTTAAACATTAAGATATGAATGTATATGGATTTCCTACAGTTTCCCAGATCATCATATATCATATATCAAGAACTATTGCTGAACGTGAAGTAGCCAGTAAATGTAACTTAATAATAGCCAACTTTTGTAGGTGGATTATGTTACGTGAGTTCATTGCCCAGATAGATCAGTGTTTGTTCTCCTTTTTCTCTATCTGAATGTAAGATCATTGATGAAATTGTTTTTCATTTTTAAAAGTCATTGTTTTGTTCAAAATATTGTGAAGATGGCTTAATAAACAGCTATCAGTGTCCTTTGCAAACAAGATGGAGTAGGTATTTATTACACGTTAATTTTTGACTAGAAAAGGCTGCCTGTAAATTTCATCTAGACAAAGCCAGGACATCTTCCACCCTCTAGTCCTATATCATCAATAACACACATTTATAAGATATTGTGCTTATCTTCCTACTATGAGAAGCTTCTGCTGACTTCTGGAGGTACAGTAAGTTGCTAAGACAAGAAAAAGCAGGCCTGGCTGCATTTTTTTCCTGAATAGTTGGTAATCTTAACATAGAAATTTATTTGCAGAAGGAATCTTGTGAATCTTATTTTAGCCTTAGCTTTAGTAATTTTTATCCTCTTAGATTTGGACAATAATCTTGAAATAAACCAATGTAGTTGCTTCATACTGATTTAGCATGTTGTATGCATTAAGACCTATTTTATAGGTCATATTGTTTAATGCAATGTATGCACTTGCCAATGTGCTTTATTCAACTACAGCTAAAAATCTTGTTTTACTATAATCTCTGAAGTTGTACTTTTTTTTATTACCAAGTGTTGAGCTAATGTGATCACTGTAAAAGAAACTTTAATTTTCTGGAGCTTTAATCAATTTATATTAACAATATTGCCCAATTAAATATGCAGAAATTTTACTTTAGAGCTACTGTACAAATTCAGATTCTTTGAGAAGAAATGTTACACCCAGTATGACCATATTTAAAAATAGTTGATACATAAGTACAGTTTGAGCAGAATAGTAGTCAAAATTAATATTCATTCTGCTTGATTATGTCTCCATACGTTTTAAGATTGCAAGCCTATCCATACTTCCCTGGATATCCAGTCTTCTTATATTAAGTGGGATATGCTTGTGTGGAAAAATATGCTTATAAATCGTATTTATAGTTCCTGGTAAGTATGTTTTTCCACACAAGCAAATAACATGTTTACCTGGAGCTATAAATATGATTCTTTGAATTTTTTAAATAAAACCCGTATGAATTCAGTAGAATTAAAATCACATACAGCACTGAGGAATAAAAACAATTCATGAAGTCGATATTGAAAGGTTTTGTACCCGGATTCATCCACCTTCTATTTGTATTCATGTTTAGATAGAGGGCTGGGTTCTAGTTATCCTTCCTCTTAACATGACTCTTACTGCCCAAATGGAAGCTTCACAAATGAACAAAAGAGGAAAGTTGGCAGGGAGTGGGGTGGGAAGAGTGACTAAGCCTAAACTTTATCTGTTACATTTTGTAATTTCTTGAGTATTTGGCATTATAACATTCCCAATGATCAATTCAGTTTACTATACTAAGCATATATGTGACTTACTCAGAAGCAAAACTGGTTTGTCAAATTTATTCACATGTAGAGCTAATTAGCTAGTTTAGCATGATTTAGTGTAACAGTAAAGAGGCAGCAATGTTAGATGACATGCTAAAACTGTGTTAAATATATAAATTGGTTTTACTTAAGTTTTTAAGAAGTGTGGGTTATATAAAAAAAGCTATATAACATACACACACACACACTACAGGATAAAACTATCCCATTTAAAATCATAGTAACTGGATAAATTTAGGTGGTGGGCAGATTGCCTCTTAACCCCAAACATCCCAAGGGAAGAAAGGGGTCAGATATCCCTTTCCAGATCAAAAACTCTTGAATGGGCAAACTTGGAGTCCATAAAAAGGCATACTCTTGATCATGGAACAAGCATTTTGTAGCAAGATGAGAAACAGGAAAGACAAGATTTCTTAATCCTAGTTGTAATGTAACTGGGTTTCCAGAAATTACATCAATGAATAAGAATGTGTAAGACAAGGCAAAGAAATGCAAGAATGGACTCAAGATAGTTTTGGCCTGATTATATTAGGGATATTTCAGTAAAGTTGGATGCTTATTCCCAGTTCCCCATTGGCTCAAACTTTCAAAAGAAAATTCACTTGCTAAAGTGAATATATATCTAATATTTATGTTGCAATGAAAACTAAACATAGTATTAACCTGTATATTATAACTAGGTTACAATGCCTTTCAGATCACAATATTCTAAGAATGATCATTTTTGCATTGAAGTGTACCACCCACATTAACTTGACCCCCGGATTTTTAATTTTTTTTTTATCTGAAGGGCATTGTAAAAAATTTTTCAGTGGAACAAGAATTTCCCAAAGCCACACCATCTCAAGTAAGTTTTTTTTTTTTATTAGAGACAGGCAGATGTGATACAGAGGATGCCAGCTCTGAAATTTGGGACTTTAGGCGAGCATTTGTTGTCTCATTTATCCCCTATATGACATTGTCCAGGAGTGCTTCCCAGGCATTTAGATTTCTTATATTTGGTGTTTAGAATTTGAAAGTTTGGAAATGCTCTAATGCACAATAAGGCTCCTGGAAAGCTGGATCTACTAATTCAAGCTGAATTCATAACAGGTAAGAGACTAGATACATGATTTTTTTCCCATTCCCCTCTCTTCAGGCTTCTAAATTGTAAACAGTTAACAGGAATGTTTTTTGCTTTAACTCAAGCTTCTGAAAAACATCTTTTTTTAAAAAGGAAATGAAAAACAGTTGACCATGGGGAAAAGTTTCAAAGTATTTCCCACCTCCAGCGCCTTAAAAATAAATGAATTTTTAAAATCGCTTTCATCGTTCCTGCCTCTATTTTTCCAAAATCTGTTAGACCTTTTCAACACGTTGTCTTGTGACTATCATTCCAGAATTCACTAGATGATGTCCTGGGAAACAAAATTGCGAGATCTTCTCGTGTTATGGGAATCCATCCGTCTCTCTTCAAGTTGTTAATTTAAGCAGCCTTTCTTCGGCTTTTCCCCATTCCTATGTGAGACTGACACCAATTGCTGCTGAATAGCTGAAGGGGAGAGGAGGAGGAGGGAGGTGGGTATCATGTGATTCGCTTTCCTGCTCCTTTAAAGCAGCCACATGCACTCGAGGGCCGGCTACAATCACAGCTCTCGGTAGGGAGGGAGACAGGTCCGGGGTTTCCCGGGCAATCAGTACTGAGGTTCCCCTCTTCCTTCCCATTCCTGTGCAGCTTTAACTTTTACAGCCGCCGCCGCTGCCGCCGTCGCATAGAGTGCAGGAGAGAAAACACTGCAAAAATGGCTGGGGCAATTATCGAGAACATGAGCACTAAAAAGCTCTGCATTGTTGGCGGGATCTTGCTGATTTTCCAAGTCGTCGCCTTTCTGGTGGGGGGTCTGATAGGTAAGTGTTCCAAAAGCAAACTTTTTCCTCTTCTTCTCGTCTTTCTCCGACTCGGGCTTCACCCCTTGTCCGTCTGGATACTTGTTACTGTATCCCTGGTTTGCTTCTATGATCTCATTTGCCCTGCTATTGTAGTTAAGAAAACAGCGCGCCACGGGCCTCTTTGTGCCCATTGCTGTCTAGGGCCGCAAGCAAAGGAAAGCAGGGAGGCGTCGAAAAAGTTTAGAACAGAGGGAGGTTTGCCACCGTTTTAGGATCTGCTTCACGGAAACAAACGGTAGGATGAACCTCTAAGCATGGCGACTCAGTTGATGCAAACCCCCTTGGGGTGGAAAAGTTGATCAGTCTTTGCAATTTCTCTTTCTCTCGCGTACCCCCCCCGTCCCCCCCCAATTCGCCTTTCCTCCAACTCGGCTGCAAGAAAGGCCCTGATTTCCTTCAAAGAAAAAGTGGAAGCGCTCCAGCCCATGAAAGGCATGTTCCGGCATTGTATCCCACTTAATGGGTCTTCGCTTTCTTCCTTCTTTTCTCTGGAGCACTGTGTGATTTTGCCTAGGCAGCCTCTCTTTAGATTGGATTTCAGACTCTTAAGGGCGGGGAAGGGTTTAGCAGAATGGGAGGAGGAAGCGCAGGAGGAAAGAGTCAGGGATGCCTTCCCCCTCCAGGGAGAGAGAAGAGTTTTGTTTTTGACTTTTTAATTCCCCATCCCTTCCCAATGAAAATCTTGTGGCTTCTTTTGATGTTGCCTGGACTTCCTCTGTGAGACTATTGAGGAGTAAGCTTCAGAAATGTACATTGTTGATTTTGAGGGTAGTTTCTTTCTCCCTTCCAGCTACATACTCTATGCTGCTGGCTGCCTTAAACAAAAATAAAACATCTTAATAAATTACCTCACGAGAATGAGGAACATGAGAACACAAACTAAGGATACAGGAAAGGGTATCTTTATTTTTTTCCTTCAAACATGTAAAACCTTTTATTGCCCATTTTCAAGGCCCAGGCAGGTCTTAAAATTCCTCTATGGAAATACTAAAAAGAATGAAAACTATGCTAGCCACAATGCTAACTAGTTAATGCTTATTTTGCAGTTTGGACCCAGAGCCACTATTTTCTCATTCACTTTCTAGTCTTAGACATGAATCACTCAATTTGGTATGCCACTGGATCACAGATAAAATAGCTACAGCACATATATGCTGGATGGGCTTATCCATTTTGTTTCACAAATAATAGCTCGCTATTGGTTTTAAATTAAAAACCATTAGCCAAATATTCTCTGGAGAAACAGTGCCAATTCAAGGGAAAAGGAGAAATAGCTTCCCCAGGAAATCTGTTTATGTTTAAGAAACAAAATAAGGAACAGCCTCACAGATGGGGGGGAGGGGATAGAAGAAGAGAACTTTTAAAAAGCCAGTCCTGCAGATGCTCAAATTTCACCTTTCAACAATTCCTTTTGAAAGGTGATTTTGGAAGAATATTCTCAGGAAAAATGGGAAACATTCTATTTTATGGAAACATTTAAATACATGGCCTACAATTGAAAGGTTTTGTGATGTAAATGTTAAGGGTGACTTAAATCTGTTTTGGTATTGTTCTTTATCAGTGTGAAATTCTTTGCATGCTACAAGATCTTTGCATACTGCTAAGGTTTTTCAAAGACCAGACAGTGTGAGTCTGCCAGACACCAAGAAACCAGCTGTAATGGGCAAAACAGACATGTTGCAACACATTTCAGCCAGCTTTTTGTCTCAGACCAGACCAGCATGCTTCTGCTGTGCATTTGATTGTGCAGTCATTTTACCTAGGCATAATTTAGAGGCGGGGGAAAATCTACTGTATCCTAATGCATTGTGTTACTATGAAGCAAGAGTGTTGTTTTTATACTCAGATTTTGCATTTTTCTGAAATGCATAGAGGCATTTATTTATCTGCATGTTTGTGGTTCTTTTGAATATTGAGCTTCACAGATAAAATGTCTCGGTATTCAGTTATAAGTCACTTTTAAAGCACTTTGTTTTATACAACTGAATTTAATCTTTGGGAATACAATACAGTGCCTTCAAGGGATTCCTTGTGTTGGGGCGGTGCAGGAGTGCACATTTTTTTTGTAAATATAATGGTTGGATATTTTTGAAAGGACTTCCAGTAGTGACTTCTGTGTTTTTTTTTTAATGTGCAGGTGTGCATGCCTTTTTCTTTTCCCATGGTATAAATAAACTCAAAATCATATGGTATCCAGACTTCCTGCTGTGATGTCCCATAATGCATTGCAAAATCTGTATTGAGTGTTATATCCAAATCATAGAAGCTTTTACTATATACAGCTACAACACAGTCATAGCTGAAGCTTGAAAAAGCAATAGCTGTCTTTTCTGCGGTATATGGAGTCATCCAAAGAATGTGTTCCTGTTATTACATCATCTTTTTCAAAGACAAGCTTGGTTTAATTAAGCATTTTAAATAGATGAAATAGGTTTTTTTTTTAAAGATCTGTTTGCTTTCGTACTAAGCAGGTTTTCAAGGCAGTTTATGAATCAATTTAGTCAAATTTAAAGGCAGT
The DNA here is from genome assembly GCA_032468215.1 of Stegonotus admiraltiensis. NCBI lineage: Eukaryota > Metazoa > Chordata > Lepidosauria > Squamata > Colubridae > Stegonotus > Stegonotus admiraltiensis. Next base: position 69,259 of record JANHZT010003072.1, read on the forward strand.
GAAAACTGTTAGGAAAGCATATTTTTCTGCAATTAAGTTTACAAAAATTGGAAGTTGATAAATGAAACAGCAGTTATCCATCCAGTCCCAGACTTTTGTAACTAAAAGAAAATCAGTGTTGATCTGCCTTCTAAAGAAGATGAGTGAGCAAATTTGGTAAGCCTTCCTGGCATGAAACTGTACAGTGAGGTTTCCATTACTGAAAAATCCATATTCATAATAGTCATCAATATGAAGATTTATTATTTTTGCAACTCTCTGTGGAAAAAGGTAACCAATTAATCATTGATTCTTAGATCTGTCAATGATCAAATTACCTAAGTGTATTACTTTATAGACCAGGATATAAATATACCAAAGTACCCATTGGGAATTCATGTTGCTGGGCAATGTTGTAAATGTGATGTGGTATGGAGGGCTATGGGGTTTTTTTTGGGGGGTGGTTATAATTATATTTTGAAGTAATGGATTCCACTATTATGATGTGATTTCCAGAACTGATTAATTTAAATTTTTGATCTTGCTTTTGTCTGTTTAACATGTATTTAAACCCTAATTCAGACATTCCATTTCTAATCCAGTTTCTTTTTTAAAGATCTGGCATGTATGTGGTACCCATCTACTTCTAATGCAATGTGAATTTCTCTCACTTTTAAATTGCAGATTATGATGATTAGTTAATGCTTATTTTCAGGGAACGCTCAAATCACAGTTTACTATTTGGATATCACAATGTCCATGAAGACATCAGGAGTTGAGCTCAACTTGAAGGTGAATTCGGAGAAGCTAGGAAATCTCATATTAGTTGCAGAGGGAGAAGAACATACATTTACACGGGACATTCCTAACCTGATAAGTCTGCCATGGACAAGAAATATAGTTACTGAGCCAGCTATGTGGAATATTTGAAATGAATGGCATTTTAATTCATACTGCCAATTTGTAATAAATGCAATTCATGATGCATCCTTACATGAATGGACACAAATGTATTTTTCTATTCTTTCCCTAGGGATACTTTTCAGAATCTGCAGTTATGGGACATTTAGTGATACTTCTTTATAGCTTATTGATGATCTTATATCCAAATGGTTATTTTATTAAATTTATTGATCCCCTATCTTACCACAAGGTAACTCTGGGCAATTATCAATGTTAGATATGTGGTTTGCTCATAATTTAATGTAACAACATTTGTTTACTGTGGAATAATTTATTGTGAAACATGCCATGAATGTGTTTAAACTGTAGTGGTGAACAGGAATTATTACATTTAAGATCAGAATATCATTTGGTGGTCTTCTATATTTAAAGATGGTGGTTGTGACATACAGTATTTTTTTCTGTCTAGTACCTGCTGATTTGTTAAACTTTAATAGCTATGATAGCCAGGCATTATGGTAATTGGGATCCGGTATATCTGAAGGGCACCAGGTTGGAAAATAAGGGTAGAAATAGTTAACCACAGAAGCAGCTGCTATTTTCATGACACTCCAACATTCTTGCTTTATTCCATTTCTACTAAGATGGATCATGGAGCTTGGCATCTTATTTCTGGCTTCTTTGGGAGAAGTATCATAGTAAAAATATTATGAAACGAATGCCCATAATTATTTACCACTCCCATTGTTGGGAAGGCCAAAGAGAATCACTCACTGGTATCAAATTCTAGCTCATCATGAAGGCAAATGCCTTATAAGATGTGGGATAGAACATAGATTGCATTAAACCCATATTATTTGAATTTGGTTTTGTCTTTTTGTTTACAGTCAGAAAAGGTGCACTTTCTGCAGTGCTTTATCACTTAAGTTTTATGTGCAATCCTTTTCTTTATAGTTATCTAGAAATATGCATAAAGATTAAAAAAAAGATTCCTGAATTTGAATGTAAAATGTTATTGCTTGTTTTTTTTAAAAAAAGATTTTCTGCTATGAAGATGTAGATTAAGATCTCACTTGCAAATGTTCAGAAACAGCTTGCAAATTTAGATTTAAAAACTTTTGCAGCTATAAGGCCTTTTACATGGCAGCTTCATTAACTGATTAATCTCAAATAAGTAATTGTCATGATAAACGAGGGTAGGAAGCCAAAATGATAACCATGTTGGAAAATAAATCTAAAACAAATGTAAATATTGAGAACAATTACCTTATTTAAATTAAAGTTCTTTGCCTGGATTAAGGATTATGATTCATTTAGGAGAGAAATAACTATCAAAGAATTCCTTTGGGCTTGTTCGGAACTAAACAAATGGGGTGTTTTAAACTTTGAGGGGCCAAATTTTGTTTAATTTGTTTTTAAATCTCATTTAAATTTTATATACCATGTTTTATTTTTGGCTGTCCACTGCCCTGAGTCCTTCGGGAGAAGGGCGGTATAGAAATTCAATAAAATAAATAAATAAATAAAAATCTAACTTTTGTGATGCCTCTATTGAGATGAAAGCTTACATGCACATACCAGAGATGCTGTAGCATTCCTTCAAGGCATAAATGTGATACATGTGCAGAAATCTGCCTCTGAAATGAGAAATGCTTTCTATCTATAGAAATGGTTTTAATGTTCCAGTTGTTACCTGAAAATCAAATGTTTTAAGCTCACTATAAAAATTGGTTGCTATTTCAGAGCAGGGCTCTCTTCACTTTGAATGCTATGGGCTCATCATTTTTATTTAGACCTATTTGTGAACTGATTTAATAGCTTGGCTGCAGTAGCAAGATACATGGCTTTTCAAAAGTAAAAACTGACAAAAGAAAGGCTTAGGCAAGGCCCAAGCATGTTTTGCTGCAGTGAGCCAATTAGCAAACATTCCCTCTTTGGATAGTTACAGTATAAAGTTTAAATAAATGGTTTTCAGCTATAATCACAAGCAGTTAGCCATGGTAAACTTGATACCTAATCATATTTGTGACACAATGATTAGCAACAGTTGTCTTGTGCTTTTTCAGAATGATTTTATCCTTATTAGGGTTTTAAAGAAATTGTGCTACCTCATGATCCAGGGAAAGGATCACTGAAAGATTTTGTAGTATAACTGTAAAGATGCAAAAATGAGAAAATACTGATCCTCTTTTGATCCTCCTAGTTAAGTAAAAATTTTTTTAAAAAAAACTTCTCGAGTTCTGTATCTCTTGGCATGAGTTATTTGAAGGGTAGTTACTCTGTGTCTGGTATTGATTTTGCAGCTGGCAAACCCAAGATACAGCATATCTGAACTCCACAGCAAGAGCTTTAAAAAAATCTATAGTTAAGAATGAAATTGTTCCTTAGCAGTACCATATTTCCAAAAGTGATAAAAAGTCAGCAAAAATATGTATATTGCAGGTGGATATATTACTAGTATGTTAAAGGAAACAAAAGGTGAGAATGGAAACTTGCTGGTTCGCCCAATTATCACAACTGATAGGCTTTTAAATTACATTTTTACATGTTAAAATTTATTTTATTTGCTGGCAAGAAATAAATAGGCCGCTGTTCTCTTTCTCTTTTTCTATTTATCTACTCCAAGCTACGTTTGTCTTGCTTAGAGAAATATGATTCTTCTGTGTCTCAGTTTTACTACAGGCTTACATGCTCCTGCCTAAGTTCTGGCAACCACACTTCTAAATCGAAGCCTACAAACTCACCATTACTAAGAAATGGACCATTTCAACTTGTCTCATTTCTTGTATTAATGTCTAGTTCCCTTGGGTGTGTGTTTGTTTGTTTCTGTTTATAGCCTGTTCCATTCTGCAGTAGCCTTAGCATGAGCAATTCAAGGGAAAATAAAACTAAAAGGTAGCACAGAAGAAATAGTAATCAAATCAAATAGTAATGGCTCTATCTCCACTTTCCTGGTCTTTCTGCATTTTATAGAACCTGGGATAGAACATACAGCCTTCAACATTCATTAATGGAATTTTCTGTTCTTGGGATGCTTCATAAACCATGAGGCCATGATTTTAGCACCTCTGGTCTTGAAGCAGTAAAGAAGATGGTTGCTCTTCTGCCTTAGGAAAATAAGGTCCTCAATTATGCTGCTGACTTGGCTTCATTGAAATCTGCCCTTGTTACCTGGATATTTTAGTCTTTGTTTCTATATATCTGAGAAAAATAAACCATTTGATAACAAGCATATTAATTTGGACCACAATTTGATTCAGTTATGTACTTCATTTTAGTTATAGTCTTAAGATTCCATATCTTTAAAATCTGTTACATAGGGATGAAATTACAATCCTAAATAGGTTTACTCAGATCTTTTAATTTCAGTGACATTTACACAAAAAGTATATAGGCATGAAGCCTTTGCTATACAAAAGCTGGCAAAAAGCATCTGCTAACTTTCAGAATAAATAAAACTGGTTAGCCAGTAAAAATGGGAAAAACTAGAGATGATGGTATTATAATCCAATCCTTCTGGAGGACCCTAGGTTGGTTTAAATGCTATGAATTTAGCAAGCCTGATGTTCCTAGATAATTAAAATCAAGAAAGAAGAAAGAAAAGATGCTAGGCTTGTAAGATGAGAGAGGTAAAGATGATAAATTAGCTTGTTTATTCCTATCCTGCTGTTGAGTTAGTGTAATGAAGCAGAAGGCCTTTGTATGCACTCATTTGGTGGTGATAGCCTCTGCTCAGAAGGGGGTAATTGAATAGAAAAAGAGAATGCTGTTGGAGCATGGGAGCAGTTAACATCACATGAGGTCACCAGGCTTCAGACTTTAATCAGTGTAGACACCATGCAATTGAGATTTTTCTAAAGGATTTGTAGGAGTGTGAATAAGGGTCAGAAAATAACTCTGAAGGAGCTGTAGAAAATTATGGGCAAAACTCCTGTAAATATGTTTTAATATCAGGTTGGGTATAGCATAAATGTTGAAATGAGATCCTGAATATGTTTAGCTCCACAAGTGCTTAATTAGGTCACAGTAGTTGTGTCCCCCATGGTTTCCCACAGACTACTATTTATGATTTGACTTAAAGGAAAATGATTGAAACTAAGGTCTATTGCTGCATTTTGAATTTTGGAATAAACTCTGGTTGAAGAAGGCTGTTCGGAAGGACCTCCTTTGAATCCATTCAAGAAAGCTCCCTAAGCCTTCCCCACTGCCATATATTTATATTATATGCTTTCACTTATTTATATTAACTCAATTTATATGGCCACCTATCTCAAGTTTATGACTCAGAGTGGCTAACAATTAAAATAGCATAAAAACAACAAATAGCAGCATGCATATGATGATGCACAGTTGGAATAAAAACCCAGCTTACCAATAATAAGTCAACAGTTGCAAGGACTCTTGGCCAGACCTACAAATCCCTAGGGCTGGTGGCAGTGCCTTGAAATAGATTGATGTGGCCAAGAGAACAGAAAATACTTTTCATCCTGGGCCCCACCAAATGGCGTAATTTCAGTCAGGCCAAATGGATGGGTAGACATAATCAGAGAAAGTCCCCAGCAGTCCTTCAAATAACCCAGCTCCATGCCATAAATGGACAACCACTGCCTCTTTTAAGACTGCAGAACAACTCTTTCAAGGAAAAATTCCCCACCACCAGAACTCATCCACTTCTAAACTGAACGGTCTAACTGAAGGGTCTAAGTCACCCCAGTTTCTAAGGCAGCATTGGGTGTCAATTCAGTTTTATTTCAGTCAGTAATTCAGTGATCTGTCATTTATGTCGTTATAGTCAGGTGAAAAAAGCCAAACATTTTACTCTTAAGCATCTGTAGATATACATTTTAAAAATTGGGAAGCAGATAGTGCTTTTTATGGAGAGGTTTGCTTCAAGAACTATAGTGCTTTTTATGGAGAGGTTTGCTTCAAGAACTGTGGCTTAGGGGCTGTACATCACTACAACAGATTTAGTTACTGCAGAATAAGTGCAAAATTATAATCTTTGTCATATGCAACTGCTGTTAACACGTGCTGATAACAGTTACCCCAGCCTGTGATGAGGATGGTGATCTATCAGATGTTCCAATCCCAAATGATGGGCTTCCATGTTCAATTCAAAACCTTGAACTACATACACGTTCTTTCTGAGGCAATGCACTCTCTCCCAATTATTGTACTGGAATTATTTAAAAGGACTGTCACAGTTCAGCTTCATCCATACAACACTGGGTCCAGGCACTGGTTCAGAATATGCACAGCATCTCTTGAATCCTATGAGAAGATGTGTTGAGTGTTGTCAGCATACTGATAACATTCTGCCACCCAAACTCTTGACTCTGCCAGTGTTTAAAGGAATGATGAATACTTTCTACTATCTGATACTGTTCTTAAAAATACCAGGACAGTGTCATGGTTGACGGTATAAGATGGTTCAAAGAGAACAAGCAAGATCAACCAAGTTGTATTTTCTCTGTCTCGTTTGTAAGTCATCTATCAGATGAATAAAACTAACTCCATCCCAAAAGCTCGCCTGTATTCATGCTAAAAAAAGTTGCAAAATTAAGTCTGCAGTTGTGCAGATAATATTCCCTCAACCTCCTTAGTTCAAATACATATATATTGATGGGTCAAAACAGCTGTGGAAATATTGTGTGCTTCTTTGATACACGCTTGCCTTTCTTAAAACTTTTGAGACAATATCATATATAGATGCACTTTTCACTCTCCTTTTTAGCGAGATGAAATAAGTCAAAATGAATAGGACAGCATTGACATGTTGGTCAGCTACAAATTCCACATAACCTGCCCTCAAAAACAACAAATCCTGCCTTACAGAAAACATTAACTCATCCACTCCTGTTCTCTGTTATGAAATAAACTTCATTTTAGCTGACCTATCAGAGCTATAAATTGTTTTAAAACTAGCATTTCAGCAAAAAATGCACATTCAAGAGAGTGGATTCAGACTTAGGACTGCCTGGTTTGCTTAACAAATACATGATTTGCTTAATGAACACCATAAAAATGGTTGGAAAATCGGGTCTGATCATATAGAGTGCCTCAACTTGCAAGTGCAATGACATACAACCAAAATTTCATCTCAGTTGTGATTGCAAATTGAGAACTACCCGTCTGCTAAAGGACATATGATTAGATTCAGAACAAGCAAGGTATAACTCTAAAAATTGCAAACAGTTTGCCTGTTCTTTGATTTCATAGGAAAGGAAGTTTTGTTTAGTTTTTCCTATGCCTTGGAAAACAATTTCTGAATAATATTTTTTTCTCCTGAAATGGTACTTTGCTAAAAGATTATTTTGAAAACTAAGGAAAAATTCCATTCAATGGAATATTGAAAGTGCGATTTTAAGACCGAAGTAGATAGCTACTAGTTCATGAAAACTTTTAGTGCCTAAAATAGGGTTGAAACTGTGGTCTGAAGCGTGATGGTTGGGATTCCCATTGGGCTTGCAGCCCAATGTTATATTCTTATTTTTTTAAAAAAAATTCTTTTTCAGTGTAGTATAGGTGTAACATTTAATAATAAAAACTAGTAACTGAGCCAATCACAGGCAGTGTATCTTTGTCAGTGACGGAGAGAAAGAGATAGAAGAAATCTTTTCCCAATGGGATGTCTATGATTTGGCTTCAGATATTTAAGAGCTTGTTCATCATACTGTAAAATAAATTTGTAATATCCACTATCAGACAATAAGAGAACTCTCTAGTGGGTGAGAAGCCCAGGGAGATTCATTTGGTTCATTGGAGCAGGTCACTGCTTGATGAGCAGAATTAAAAGACTGGCTAATTGAGTAGTGATACAAGTGTGTCCACTATAAGACAAAACAAAAAGCAGACTGTGTAGGAAATAATTGTCATTTTGAGAATCACATTGGTATTTTGTGTGGCAAGCCACAACCTTATTCCTTTGTATTATGTGATTCTGAAATCTGACCTGAATAGCTTTAGCAGCAGATTAAATCACTTAGGTTACTTTGTTTTCATTATATTGTATTGGATCCATAGGTAAGGGGTGCCTCACTCATCTTGATGCAGCTAGGTTGAATTCCAATAATATCTGTCTGTAGTAGGGGTGTCAAACTCATGGCATCATGTGACGTAGCAGGATTTTTTTCCCCCTTCGCTAAACTGGGTGCGGACAAGGCCAGCACATGACACAACTGGCCTGCGGGCTGCAAGTTTGACACCTCTGGTGTATGGAGTCTTTGGTGCTCTCTGAGCTTGATGGGCTTCTTGAAGATGTTTTGATGCCCAATTAGCAAACATCTTCAATGCTAGATGGGAGTGGGGTTTGCTCTCTGTTTATATACAGTAGCTTGTCATGTCAGTGTTACAGGGGGCGTCTCTATCAGTAGGAGAAAATGGCTTATAAATTGTAGGATTGCAGGTTACCTCTATGCTTTGCCTTGCATATTACATATTGTTGAATTAGATAGGTGTGATAATACACTCATAAATATATTTAGATACATATTATAATTTAACATTTTAATAAATATTGATTTATTAGCCTATTATTGCACTAGAAACTTTCATGGACACCAGAAGAAATAATAAATGGGAAAAGGTGGAGCTTTTATATATATATAACAAAGTCTTTGAATCATTTACAGTTTCTGGTGAAGCTTGGTCACTAAATGTAGGTGATAGGTATTTACAGTTCCCTTTTGCCTTTTTAGAGCCTTCTAAGAGCAGAGACCTGCCTGTCAACATTTTTTGTAGCCTACTAGTCCAGCTCCTTTTGCCAAGTTTGCACTAAATCAAG
>JANHZT010003072.1:95657-115153 GCA_032468215.1 Stegonotus admiraltiensis
GTTGTTAAAAAATGCTTTTAAGAGCCTCTGATGATCCGAGCTGAGTTGCCTGATCGTCAGAGGCTTTTTTTTAAAAAAAACAAACATTTTTTCGGCTGAAGAGGTTGTAGAAAAAATGCTTTTAAATTTTTTTTAAATAGTCTTTGATGATCGTGCGGCTCAGCTGGGCATGGGGGGGGAGGGATTTTTGCTACCAGTTCTCCGAACCACCTGCTGCCATTGCTACCGGATCGGGTGATCCAGTCCGAACCGGGAGCATTTCACCCCTGCATAAATTGAGCTGGGTGGGGATTATGAGAACCATATATTACAGCTTGAAGTTATGAACATAGGAAGGGATTTATTATCAAAATGAATGTCAAATTAATAATTTCTTAGTGGAATAAGATTTTATGTAAAAGAGAATTCTGGAAAATGAGACTCAAGATCCTATCATTTTTATACTGTTTGGATCAACCTTAGCTGTAATTGGCTGAAGCTGACAGAAAAGCTTCATCCTTGTATTTTCTTCTGGGAATCAACATGTACAGGGTTGCTGGGGATGGGGAGTCATTCCATAGTCTTAATTTAGCTTTACTAAGGCATGACAGTTTATATTTTATGGCAAGACGTGTCCATGTCTTGACCATTGTTCTAATATAAAGTATGATTTCTGAATACAAATCCTTTGCTACAGTTCCCGTTCTAATTATACCTGCGAAATCAATACATTTTACTTTTGTCTCATCTAATAATGATTTTATTATCTTCTTATTTAATCTGTTTTAGGATCAGAATGAACGAAATCGTTTCGCAGCCTACTGGAAACAAGTTGGACCAATAGCTGTGGGTGCTTTCTGTTTGTTTGCCTTTGACATGTGCGAGAGGTAATTAGAATGCTTTGTTTTTCATAACTTTTGTAACTTAGCTTTACTGTGGATATTGTTAATTTTATCTACTGGGGGGGGGGTTTTGTTTTTTTTTGCAGAGGAGTACAATTAAAAAATCCATTCTATAGTATCTGGGCTACAGATGTTGGCACAGAGTTGGCTGTATCCTTTGCATTTTACTACATTCAGAACCATTTGTTATCTACTGTGTTCTGCCCCAAAGCCTCTGAAATTGGGAAGGGGAGGCTGATGGGTTTTTTCATTTGAACTTCATGGAGAGTTTAAGCATCCTTTGAAATGGTTTCATGAATTTAAGGTAATGCATACACATGAGGGTGTTCTTCTTCAAAGTTTACGTTCTGTGGATGTCATTAGAGCTAGTATGTGTAACATTGATTCAAGGCTGCATTACTTTTCCTCCCTTACCATCATGGCATAGGATTGACCCTGGGTTTATACTTGTCCATAGTCCGGTCCAAAGCTTTTCCAGATTCAGACATTAGGAAATGGAAGCTGAAGTCATCCAACACCAAATGATATGGGGTAGACTCCAATGCTTGGGTAGGATTCCCAAAGTGTCTCCATGATCCAACAGAACAGAGAAACATTTAAGACCAATATCTCTCAGATAGATGTCAGTTGTAAGCAATTCTATAGAACAGTGCTTCCACCTGCTGGTTTGGCATCAAGGTTGCTGTAAGTCATGAAATCCAGAAAGGCAGAATTCTATGAGGGTGACATTGCTACCCTTATGCAACCAGGTTTTAGTAATGTAAGTTGCCAGGTCTGCCTCTTCGTCCACTTTCAAGTCATCAGTGAACAAGATCTTATCATGGGTGAACCTGGAATTGTCTGTATCAACCTGAGGCCACCAGAGATCAAATTGGGAATGAGACCACAGGACAGAAGCAAAAACTGGTACCAAACTACCAGCTCCCCTTCCAATGGAATGGTTTATCTGTGCCCTCCCTCATGTCCCCCAATCTTTACTACTTGATAAGTTCACTTTCCCCATCAATATCAATATTATAACATGGGATATCGGACTTAACCACAACCTCCCTTTATCCCCTTAAGCACGTTCCTCTCCTTGCTCCTGCTGTCAGCAGTCTGATAAAGATGCACACACCAGCCTTTTCATCTATCTCCCACACCCATCAAATTATCTATTTCCTAAATTCATACAGTGATGGCTAACCTTTTCCAGACTGAGTGGCCAAAGCATGTGTGTGTGTGAACACCCAAAATGCAATGCGTGCGCAGCCCCCTGCATCTGCCCCCCCCATGCATGCGCTCCACACATGTGCAGCAGAGACCCGAAGACTATCTGGCTAGCGGGAGGTGCATGTGCAGCAGAGCTGAACTGGGGTGATGGATTGCGTGCCATCAGAGAGGGTGTTGTGTGCCACCTCTGGCACGCATGCCATAGGTTCACCATCACGGCTATAGATAGTCCTTGCTTAATAACTGCCATGTATAGCAACTGTTTGAAGTTGTGATAGTGCTGAAAAAATAATTTTACAACCAGTCCTCATACTTATGACTGTCTCAACATCACCATGGTCACATGATTGACACTGAGGCACTTCGCCACCAGCAGGCATTATAATTTATCACTGTCCCCGTGGTAATGTGATCACATTTGCATGCTTTACAGCTGATCAAGTCAATGGAGAAGCCAGCAGTAAAATGACAAGTTGTGGTGTGATGTCTCGCTTAATGTCCTGCTTGACAACCACAGGAACTACCTGCAGTCTTAGAAGAATATTTTCTCCAGCCAACGTGGCTTATTGTTTCACTGTAAACCAGGGCCATCCTCAAGCTCCCCATCTCTTTTCCTGAATGCGATCCAAAGCCAGGTACATACTAGTACATGCAAACACAGATTTTATTCTCAAAGTGATATAACTGTTCCAGTTAGGACACTGGCACCCCTGAAGGTCCTCCTATCTGACCTACCCTCTCACATATCAGGATTTAGCTGGCCATTCTTCCTTTCAACACCAGTGCCTCCCCAGATCTCCCCACTCTTCTGTCAGCAGCTGGCCAGTTCCCTTCCTCCAATCCTCCATTGTCAACCTTGGTGAAAGAGAGCCCGAGATCTCCATTCCGCATCTCCTCCTCTTCTGAGTTTCTGTGCCATTAATGCTTGATGTGAAGCTGATGAAATAATGCTAAGTTACAAGGTCATGGCAGTTCAAACCTCTTAACAAGCGTTTTCTGAGGTTTCAGGGTAGTTAGTTGCTTTTTTGCCCAGGATTTTTGTATGGAACACAATTGTTAGGACTCCTTGTTTTAGCCTATGTATTTATTTATTTAAATTTATTGGCTGCCCAACTCCAGTGAACTATGAGGGGTGTAGAAAACTGGGGGGGGGTGGAACCATAAAAACAGCTGAAAACATAGCTTCAGACAGACAAGACTAAAATGACTCAATAAACAAGAAACTACACAACACAAAATAATGACCTTAAACAAATATCAAGCATCAATCCCAGGCCTGAAATCAATGTAAGTTTTCCAAATTTCTGTCTTTATCTGGGGGAGGCATAGCAGAGAAGATACACCACGTAGGACTTACAAGATACTGCTTAATGGAGGGGACCTGGAGCACACCCACTTGGCTGGAATATACTGGGTGGGCAGAAATGATTAGACACATTAATAACACAACAAGCTTGCTGAACAGCAGCATATTTCTTACAGGCTGACTTCCAAGTTTATTTTAGCAAACATCAAGTGTGACAAATGCAACATTTCTTACTGTGCTTGTATTTAAGAGCAGAATAGGATTTTGCAAACCAGATGCCAAATGAACTACCTACTGCTATTTCTGCCTTCACTGGTTCCCTTAACTTTACCATTTAAGATGGCATTTATTATTGTTGCCGGAATCTGCCTCTGCCTCTACTTCTTGTTCCTGTGTTTTATGGTATTTCAAGTGTTCAGAAATATCAGTGGCAAACAATCCAGCCTGCCATCAATGAGTAAAGCCCGCAGGCTTCATTATGAGGTAAGGAACCTGTAAGATGTTGGGGGGAGTTGTGTTTAAAAACAATGTCAGTTTCTGTTGGTATTCCAGCAAGACCATTGTGTGGAACCTAATCCAGTTCAAGGGACAAATTATTCCTACTAACAAAATCTCGTAGGCTTGGATTTACATTAGGAACCCTACAACATTGATTATATTAATGAAGGCTTTGGTAAACTGAAATTTTGCCCCTAAAGCCTTGCCTTGAGCTATTCTTCCCCCTAAAGGTAAAGGTTCCCCTCGCACATATGTGCTAGTCATTCCCGACTCTAGGGGGTGGTGCTTATCTCCATTTCTAAGCCAAAGAGCCAGCGCGGTCTGGTGACAATTCCGTGGTCATGTGGCCGGCATGACTAAATGCCAAAGGCACATGGAATGCTGTTACCTTCCCACCAAGGTGGTCCCTATTTTTCTACTTGCCTTTTTCCATGCTTTTGAACTGCTAGGTTGGCAGAAGCTGGGGCAAGTACCGGGAGCTCGCTCCGTTATGCGTACTAGGGATTCGAACTGCCGAACTGCCGACCTTTCTGATTGACAAGCTCAGCATCTTAGCCACTGAGCCACCACTTCCCCTAGGACTGTAAAAAGAAGCAGTCCTTTTCCTATATGCAAGTGTAAGGAGAGTTGCTTTTCTCAAGAACCAGAGCAGGTAGCAAACAGAGTCCCTTCTTACTGTCTGGCCCCTCCATAACAAATGGGTAACCAAATGAGTCCAATGACTGTGAAATGCTTTTTTTTTTAACCACTACAGCTAAAAAAGATATTTAGGAATAATGGAGACTGTCCAGTAGGATGAGGTGTGAGTAAGACATGAATACACCATTTCCCAAAGTGACATTTCTCAAATGGAAGAATCAAAGCCTTTCCGTTTTGCTAATGCTTCTTGCCAAATTGCCATAGAGAGATAAGATAGGATTTGGATAAAGACTCCTGAAACCTTTCTTATTGTTACTTAGTGATAAAGGTAAAGGTTTCCTCTGTCCGACTGTTGTATGACTATACGCCGAGATGCACAAAATGCTGTTACCTTCCCATTGAAGTGGTATCTATTTATCTACTTGAATTTGCAAGCTCTCAAACTGCTAATGGGGCAGGAGCTGGGGCGAGTAAGAGGCACTCACCCCATTGCACAGCACTCAGGTTTTGAACTGGGGCTGTCAACTATGCAGCCAGTGTGTTTAACCACTGAGTCATCATACCCCATAGTTGTAAGATACACCTGCTTGTATATTGTTTCCCATTCTGTCCATTGTAGTGCAGGTGGAACTCTATATGCATTGAACTTGTTTCCTAGAGGGAATGCTTCAGACTTGTATCCTATAAGCAACTGGAAAGCCTTTATACATAGACCAGACTGCAAATTAAGCAGCTTTTCAGAAGCTTTAAAAAGATATCTTTTTAAAGCTCCTGCATAGAGGGTACATTTATCCTTGGGTATTAACTCCCATTCCATAAATGTAGCAGCAAGTGTTTTGTTATGGGAAAAAAAGTAAAATGGATTGAGCTGGATGGATCTATCTTCTCAGGTCATGCAGCAGAGCTGGGAATAAATTATCTTCCTGTGCCCTCTATGCAAAAGGGAGGAAAAAAAAACCTGCTATTAGAAAGGGTACATTTATCTGGATAGTTTCCCAGATGACAAAAGAGTTCATTTCCTTTCCCTTTCAAATCCCACGTTTCTCTAAGCACAAGCTGGCTTTGATAAAAGATCAATGGAATGTTACAGGCTGGTTTGTCTATTGCTTGCTTACTCTTCACCTCACCTACATTCAAGAGCACAAGACACTGTAGGTGGAGCTCTCTCACCTCCCTATTCTTAATCCATCATCTTGAACACTCCACTACATTTGCTGTCAACCACTGTTGACAACTGTTACTGACAATTGCTGTCAGTGACAGTTGCCTAAATCTAGAATTTGTTGCCCTTGTGCCTTTTATTTCAAGGCCTACACTTGTATGTCTGCAACTGCATAGCACAACCAACCAAGGGAATAGTAGCAGATGGGATTTTTTTTTCTTCCTTACTCTGTCAGTTTCAAGTCCCGCCACCATGTGACTGAGTCAGCTCCTGTCACTTGCCTCAGCTCCTGGCAACCTAGCAGTTTGAAAGCATGTAAATGCAAGTAGATAAACAGGTACCATTTTGATGGGAACATAACAGCATTTGGTGTTTTACCATACACTTTGCACTGCAGCATGATGTGATGCAGGCCATATAACTGCAGAAATGTCTCCAAACAGCACTGGCTCAATAGAGAAGAGAACCACCTCCAGGACGTCTTCCCCTATTATATAGGATTTCTTCTTCAAAATCTTCGGTTTGGAATATTTCAATATTTTTTGTTATTTCTCTCTCCCCGATTAAATTTGCTTCTCTTTCTCACAGGGATTGATTTTCCGGTTCAAGTTCTTGATGCTGATCACATTAGCTTGTGCTGCCATGACAGTAATATTTTTCATTTTCAGTCAGGTGAGAAATCTAAAATGACTACAGAAAATTATTGCTATCTAGTAGCAATGCGTTCTGCTACTTTGTTTTTTATATCCTGAAGCAATGCATTAACAAGGAATCTTTTCATATCTTTATTTCATAACTGAGGGAAAAGAGGAAGCCTCATAGATTTCTTTCCCTAGTTTAACATTAAACCCAGCTGTTTTTCTTGCTGTTAGCTCACTGCAGATAGGGAGAACATTGGGTTAAAGCCATGCAGTGGAGTGAAGGCCAGAAATAGATGTTTTGGAAGAGGGGAACGTCTCCCTACTGGAGATGAAAATCATTGACTTTGTTTGTTTGTGCTAAATCTACTCTTATGTCTTTGCTGCTGGATTATATATCAACTTTTTATCCTGTTTAGGTGACTGAAGGTCACTGGAAATGGGGCGACCTTACATTTCATTGGAACAGTGCCTTTTTTACAGGGATTTATGGAATGTGGAACCTGTATGTCTTTGCCCTGATGTTCCTGTATGCACCTTCCCATAAAAATTACGGTGAAGATCAGTCAAATGGTGAGATGCACTTTCCTGCAGTTGTGATTCCATTGTACTGCAGTACAACTAATCAGTCAGTTAGAACTTCAGCATGTGTAGAAGATCCCTAGCATGATATGCATAGTTCTATTGATTATGGGTGTCAGGTTCTGAAATAACAAGACTCCAAACCTTGATGATGATGGTTAGAAGATGCCTTATCGGTACAGACTGACATCCATAAATAATGAAAGGAAATACTGTTGGAGCTATTGCTCTGTGCTCCCCACCACCTTGTGCCTAAGCAACCCATTAAAGCAGCCCCACCCTTCTACCCGCGCTCCTAATCCATGGGCTACCCGCCCACACACTGGTCACACCCATCTCATTCCTACCTACTTCCTACTGCATACAGGGAATGTCAACAAGCCACAATCGGCCCCAGTCCTGCCAGCACTTTCAGCCCCGGTCCTGCCAACACTTTCAGCTCCTGGTTCAGGCCAGCACTTTCAGAGCTGCTAGGCTTACTCCTTCCCTCTGGGAGCCTCCCATCGTTTGGCGATGCTTGCAATTCAACAGCAGAGAAAGTTGCCAGCTGCCTTATGAAGTCATCCTTCCCTTCAGGAATGAGAGTAGGCTGTAGCAGTGGCTGGCAGCCTCCTGGAGGCAGTAGGATCAAGGTTAGTTGGTGGCTTGTGGGTGGCTTGTGGATGGCTTGTGGAACAGCCCCACTGGAACCCTGATTGGTTATAGATGGCGACTGGGCGACAATCAATGATTGGCTTTGGTGGTTTTGGCCTGATGGTATGATGGCTTGCACTACCTACTCCCTGGTACTCTCATATTGTGGCTTCCAGGACAGCGTCAGCCAGGAAATTTCTCCCTGCGGGTATGTATTTCAAAGTGAAGTTGAATAGTCTGAAATACACAGCCCACCTCACCTGTTTCAGCGACAGCCTCCTGGGTTGTTGCAAAGCCTCCAAGTTCTTGTGGTCCGTCCACACTTCAAATAGTACTCCACCACCTTCCAAGAGGTGTCACCAGGTCACCAACACCCACCTAACAGCAAAGGCCTCCTTTTCCCAGATTGGCCAATTACACTCAGTCTCTGTTAACTTTTGTGACGTGTATGCACATGGCTGCAGTGCTCCCTCCTCATTCCTCTGTAGAAGAACTGCAGCCATGACTACATCACTGGCATCTGCCTGTATCACAAATGGTTTTGCCGGATCTGGGTGTCAGAGGACCAGTTCTTTCACAAAAAGCGATTTCAGTTGTTCGAAGGCCCATTGTATCGGACCACCTGGGTGGGGTTTCCTCGCCAGGTGTTTTGTTTTTAGGAGGTCCATGAGAGGCAGAGCCATTTGGGCAAAAAGTGGGGTAAACTGGCGGTAGAAGTTGGAGAACCCCAGAAAGCTTTGTAACTGCTTTCGGGTCTTGGGCGCCTGCCAGTCTATCACTGCTCTCACCTTTGAAGGGTCCGTCTCCACCCCCCTTGGCGATATACAAAGGCCTAGATAGTACAGTCTGGTCCGGTGAAACTCTGACTTGGATAGTTTCACGTATAAATAAATGAGTGGCTAACAATTTCTTCAGAATGTGGTGTACCAGAGTGACATGCTTCTCTAAAGTTTTCGTGTATATAAGGCTATCATCAAGATATACTGGTACCCCGCCATACAGGTGTTCATGCAGCACCTCATTCATGAGCTGCATGAACACAGCGAGAGCTCCTTGCAAGCCGAAGGGCATTTCTCTAAACTGGTAGCCCCTAAGGGACAATTAAAGGCGGTCTTCCACTCATCCCCTGCTTTCACTCGTACTCTGTAATATGCCTCCCGGAGATCCAGTTTAGTGAACACCCTTCCCTTGGCCAACCAGGTCAACATGACCTTCATTAACGGCAGTGGGTACAGGTGTTCTACACACACTGCGTTAATCCCTTGGAAATCCACACATGATCTCAACCCACCATCCTTTTTCTCTCGAAACAGGACAGGCGTAGCCACCCGGGACCTTGCAGACTGGATAAACCCTCATTTCAGGTTCTTGTCAATGTACACTCAGAAGCAGGCTTAGCGTAGAGTTTGATCCATCCCTTCCTTGAACCACTGTACTAACAATCATTCTGGCCACCTGCTCACCTTTCTGGCCAGACGCTTGAAGTCACGGATTTAGTCTTGTGCAGGCCGTTCCCCTCTGCCTCACAGCCAAGAATTCCCCCTCTACCTGTTGGGAACTGGCAGAACGCTGGGCCAAGCAATTAGGCCCAACAGACAAAGATATCAAAAGAGTTGCAAACCTGGGCTCGTTGCCAGAGTAAAATGGGAGTTACCGGGAGAGAGTTAAAAAAATTAACTGGTATGCACTTTTGCATTAAAACTCCCCTGCAGGAATCGGGGGCTAAAGGCTAAAGGCACAGCTAAAACCACAATAAAAGACAGGATAAAAACTAAAAAGCCGAGCAGGAGAAGCATACATCCTACCAGACCTCCATCTTGGCTCCTCCCCCTCCCCTGTTGGGAACTCGTGGTATCCTCAAATCGTTCTTCTAGTGCAGCCAAAAAGGGGCCTAAGTCTCCCAACTCTTTGGCATGCTCCCTGTATAAGTAAGCTACCCAATCCACTGCCTCGTCCTCCATGTCTGCCATCACAGCCATTACATGATTCCATTGCGAGGTGCTGTACCGGTCCATATGGTTCAGAATTTGGCTGATGAAGAGGGCTACCTTCTCACCACTGCCATCAAACTTCGCCTTCACCACAGGAGGATCCCACCGTCCAACCACTGGTGGGCCTTGGCTGGCTTCTGCTTCTACATGTGGCATTGGACCTTGGTCCCCATAACCCATACACCCCTCCATGTCCTCTCAGGCTATATGGTACACAGCCCACCGGTAATGTCCCTCATAATGGCCTCTGTCCCTTGGTTCCCAAGGTGCCATGCACAGCAAACCTGTGCCCCTCACTAGGGTCCCGGAGATGGTCCAGCTGCTTCTCTGGTGGATGATGAATCCCTGCCTTTGGTTCCTGCCCTGGGGCCCTGAACCCCACAGCCCCAAACATTTCTTGTAACACATCCATCGTTTGACTTCCAACAGCCATTGAATAACCCCATTCATCCTCAGAGATTCTACGCTCGCTCCATTGGGAGAAAGGGACCCCAGAAGGGGTGAGCACTGGAGCAGTAACCTGCATTGCCCTGCTATGCATGGCCCCTGAGGGACCCAGCCATCAGTCCTTTTGTCTGCCTTGGCCAGCCTCCGAGCCCTCTTGGCTCTTCAGAGTCCCTGGCCCTGATGCCTGGCATTCCTTTGGCTTAACTACCATGTAAACACCTAATTCCACAGCCTAGCTACTTCCTACTGTGTACAGGGAATGTCAGCAAGCCACAATCACCCCCAATCAGGCCCAGTCCTGCCAGCACTTTCAGCCCCAGTCTTGCCAGCACTTTCAGGGCTGCTAGGCTTACTCCTTCCCTCTGGCACCCTCCCATCGCTCAGAGATGCTTGCAATTTAACAGTGGAGAAGGCTGGCGGCTGCCTTATGACGTCATCCTTCCCTTCAGGAATGAGAGTAGGCTGTAGCAGTGGCTGGCAGCCTGGAGGCAATAGGATCAAGGTTAGCTTGATGGATTGTGGCCGCACCGGGGCTGACAATGGGTTTTAACTGCTAATAAATACCCCAAGTTAGTGTAGTTGTTTGATTTGATTGATATGGCCACCCATTTGCGTGGTCTGAGTAGCAAACAATATAACAATAAAAGTAATCATAAAAAAAGCAAAAAGTAACATAGGTTACTTTATAGGTTCAGCTAATCTCCTGACCCCTGGGCCTAGGAGAACAGTAAGGTCTTAAGGGCTTTTTGAAAAGGTTAAAGGAAGTTTAGATTGTGGAAACACATACTAAGGAAAGAATGGAAAAGAGATTTCTAGATCTGATAATTGTTCCCCCCACCCTATTTTGATTACACATGGTACAACCCATCTATAACAGCTTGTTGCACAATCCTGAATGAAAATAATTCTTGTACTAGATCCTGAATTGAAAGATTATTCTCAGATTCTTTATATCCTGAGATTTATACACACTTATTAAATGGAAGTCCAACTGCACAATGTTTATTTTTTAATAAAAATGTCCTATTGCACATTTATATTTATTAAAAATAAACATTGTGCAATAGGTCTTCCATTTGTGTGCTCGCACCACCACCACATAAACATAGTCCTGTTTATTGTTAGAAAGAGGGACTGTTACTGAACAAATATGTAGATGCATGTAGAATTGCACAAAGTGGAGAAATAGCCCATATCCCCCATTTTTTTAATGGAAACTATGTCCATTCATGAAACTTTTCCATAAGGGTCTGCTTATTTCTTTCTAAACGCTGTGGTAATTTTGCGATAAAACTATCATCCCAGTTACGCATTCATCTCAAATGCAATTTTATGTTTTCAGGCGATTTGGGAGTTAATACTGGAGAAGAACTTCAGCTCACTACTACCATCACTCATGTGGATGGACCAACCCAGGTTTACAAATTGGCTCGGAAGGAGGCCCAGGAATAATCACTTCAGTACAATTTTACTTGTGTTCTAAATACAAATTACAAAGCATGATGGTGGTATTTTCTTGCAAGGATTTGTTTGGAATCAATCTGAAGGGTGCATTGCAGAAAATAATGACTGATTGGCAAGAACTAATGGGATGCTTATTATCCATGTATCTTTCCTGGGGAGAACCTTTTGTCAAGTTTGAATTCTTTTAATTCTTTATCTTGATCAATATTCCCCAATCTCAAAATACATTGGGTGTACAATTCCCACAGCCAGCTAAACTAACCAGTTTGGGTAAGACTGGTCTTGAGTATTAGCACCAGGAATGAGGTGGGAGGAGTGGTTACTCCATAAGTATTTCCTCCTTACCTTTGGGTGTATTTCACTACTTACCAACACTCCAGCTGTTGCTGCTATGGATGTTCTTGGAAACTAATTGGAATACATTATATGCTTCCTAAGTCAAGGGTTTATACAACAGTGCCAGTGCATATGTCTGGAACCAGTTTAGTTATTTGCATCATATGTAGCCAGTTCAATATTTACATACTTTAATGAATGTGTTCCTGACCTTTTTTTCATAGTCTAGTGTAACACTGACTTTTCTAAAGTTTGGTACAAAGAGAGGACATTTTGAAACCTCTGTTGATGTATGGATACGTGCCCTGAATTCTTAACAAGTCTTTTTGATGTAGATATATCCTTTATATACTTTAAGAATTCTTGTTTACTTATATATATAATTCCATAGAACTGAATGGGGTGTGCAAGTGTGTATGTATGTGTTTTAAATTCTTATTTTCTTTCTTTTTTAAAAAATGCTCTAAGTAGCCCTGGGGACCACTGTAGTTCATCTTTTTGTACTACAAATAAAGTATAAAAATATGTTGTTTTTTGTTGGCTGAAATTTGGGGGGGGGAATATTGCTGCTGTATTTTAATCTGTCATCATCACTGTGCTTTAGAAATAGTAAACATAATTGGGATAATGCTGACATCTATTGGAGACCAAATGCTCTCTCATGAACCAGTGTTACTCTAACTTCACAACTGAAAATCTAGTTTAAGCAAATGAGTGGAATAATATCTATATCTGAGAAACCAAGATAGTAAAATATTTCAAACAACATGAATAAAATATGACATGCCTTTAAGTATCATTTGGAGCAAAAATTCAAGAAGGAATGCCAGAGTTAATGTACAGAATCAGCTCAGAAAGGATTTCTATTTGGATCATGGAAACCAGTATTAGTAATTTTCACCCTTGTTTATTGTAATGATGAACATGTGGAGGATAATTCTTAGAGATGATAGATTTCATATAAACTCTTCCCATTTTAGGCAATTTCAAGAAGTGGTTCTTTGCTCCCTCTTCTGTAACAAAATTGGAAATAGAAATTGAGTGGGCAAAAGTCTTCACATGGATATCAATGAATCTATGAAAAATAGTATTATGTTTAGGAACTTCCATGAGCTATACAATGTATTCTGGATTTATTAGACCAGGGGTGTCAAACTCGATTTCATTGATGGCAGGATCAGGATTGTGTTTGTCCTCTGGGGGCCAGAGGGGGGAGGGGTGTGGCTGGGGTAGTCGCAGCTGACGGGGGGCATAACCAGCTTGACATCGCTCACATGGGTGGTACCCGTAGGGGCCAAGCAGGGTTAGGGAGAGAATCCAGGGGTTTCCGGTGGGTAGGGCTCGTGCAGCAGGATGAAATGAGGCAAGGCAAGGGGAGGGCAGCTACAGCAGGAAACCGTAGGCTACCGCATGCTTGCCATCCTTTGTGTGCGGAGGGGGATGGTTTCTGGCTGTAGCCCCAGCTTGCCAGCCCCTCAGCTGGGCAGCTAGAAAGGCTGCGGTACCAAGGTACATTGGGTGCATGAGTGGCATTTTGCCAGCAGACCCAGGAGGGGGATGGTGCAATGTTTCCCTGGCCACTACCAGACACAACACACGGTGCTTGCCTGGGCTTCCCCAAAGCATGGTGGGTGGCAGGGTAGGAAGCGGTGCCCATCACAAGGCTAGAGGAAGAGGGCCTTTCTGTGGGAAGTGGGCCTTGGAGCCCTTCCAACATTGAGAAACACCCACCCACCCAGGGGAGATCAAGTGAATAGTCCAGCCTCCTTGCAAAGGGGATGCTGTGGTAACTCTAAAGATAACAGGGAGTGATCTGTCTATGTCAAGGCACTGATGGCAATATCCTTTGAACTGCATATCATTCCTCCAAAACAAAGACCAGTTCTAGCACATGGCCATTGTATAGGTCACACCTGTTATCTAAATCAAGGCTGTGGTGACCATGAACTCCTGGCTGCCTCTGAGTCTGTATCCACGAAAAGCAAGTTAAACCCCCAAAGCCCATAAACTGCAACACCAGTCCAGATGTGGCATCAAGCAGTATGGGCATGGAAGCTGATATTAGTAGCAAATCCAACTGATCCCTAAGGCCCAACCACACAAGATTACTCCAGCTACTTGCAGTTCTGCAGTTCTGCAGTTCTGACAATCCCAGTCTCCCCCCCAACCCAAAAAAACCCAGCAACCCTCCAGCTTTGGGATCACAGCTGATGCCAAATCCAGTGACCTGTGTATGGGCACATTTCAGAGAGCACCCTCCCTGTGCCCGGCCCAGCCATATCTCCGTAATATACTAAGTCAGTCCTGGATCTTAAATCTAACAACAATAAACCAGTAGATAAACTCAGCAACAATAGACTAGTGGAAGACTAGCTTGCCCTCAGAAGTTGTGGGGGCTGGAGGCTTTTAAGAAGAGATTTGTCTTCAGATTTCTCTGAAATTTTATAGGGTCTCCTATTTGAACAGAGTTGAACTAGAAGACCTTCAAAGTCCTTTCTGATTCTTATTGTTATTCTGAATATATTCTGAACCAGGAACTAGTAATGCGCACAGAGAGCCAGAACATGAGAACCCATCCAAGAGCACTGTTTTATGCTAGAGGATATAAACTTGAACTTTTCCAAATTTGGGACATGGCTGTGTTTTGTATACACATTTACAAACTCCATAGAATTCGTGAAAGCACCACTTTAACATGCATTTAGAAACATTGACCAGGATGTCAACCCTGAAGCTGATCTGACCGAAGCCATTTTTTATCACTTCAGTGTTGACACACTGGAGCTGAGGGATAGGGAGTTTGAGACAGGGGATTCTGTAGCCAAAACAAAATACTTTCTCTTGGGAACTAAGGACATTCCCACACCTGCTCAGAGGAAGGCAGAGTGATGCTACCCGGCTGCCAATCCGTACTGTGATTGGAGCATGTGACTGATTGTTTTGAGAAAGTAGAAAAACTTTTAATTAGGTGAAAACCGCAGGAGACTTCAGAGTCGATTTTCACCATATGTGTGCCAATATATTTCCAGTAAAGTTATTCTTTGAGGAATCTACCTGCCTCGAGTTTTGTTGGTTATGGATTTATTACATGGAACTCTGACACAGGATAGCTTTCTGTAAATTCAGATTGACTATCCAGACTAGAAATCTGGACTAAGTAGGCTCTTGATTGTATTATATGATACCCTTGCCTTCTCTTCATTGATGTTATCTGTTTTTATATTTTCTTGCCCCAGAGCAAAGGTACAAGGAATAGCACTGTTTTAATTATTTTATCATGCCTAATCCAATCCCTGTTAAATCCCATTATATAAATGTTTTCCTCTTTTTAATGCATCATCTTCAAGGCAAATAATTTTGTCAGTTGTCATTCTTTGGGGATGTATAGAAGAGTTATGGTAAGATCCTACACGTTGGGCATAAGCATCCCGCTTGTGGGCAATGGTTATTAGAACCTCCAAAATGGTTTTTAATTTGACCACTGCAGTATTATGGAATATGTAACTCAAGATTCCTTGTAAAGTTGGTTGAGCCATTTTTGCTTGTTAAAAGCTGTAGGCTTTGAACCAGGTCTAACTACTTCCTGCATCCAGTATGTTTACTCTTAGATCTGTCAAGTTGGGATCCAAACCTCCTCTCCAACAGTTATAAAACCCTAGAAGCCCTGAATTTTCATGTGTTTCAGACTATAAAAAAATACTTAGTCAGAATTAAAGATGAAAACACGCTAAAACACATCAATGTATAAATATTCATTTTTAGAACAAATGCCAATCATACCAACTTACATTGGTCAGTATTTCTATTGCATCTACAAAGGGCCATTTGGAAGGTTGAAAGCAACAAAACATGTCCTCCATCCAGGGTTCTACATCTGGGCTGGTAAGAGTTTTCCTCCCCCAACTGCACATTATCTAGTTTGCTACCTTCTGATACGCAAGTCTGATATATCCAAAGTTCATTAGAAATTGATATATTCCAAATTTTTGGTACATAACTGAGCCTTAAGTTCACATGTTTAAACTTTAATACTCATCTCAAAATCTTATTAATAAAAATACAAATCTTAAACCAACACTGGACAACCAAAGACAAGCTCCAAATCAAATGGATTAAATGATTTAAATGCATTACATCTCCAGTATTTTTATTAAATGATAGGTAGCTTTCGGGGGGGGGGGGGGCATTTGCTAATATACATGAAGTTTTTTTGATGAATTAATATTGTAATATTGGAAGACACAAATCCAACCTTTTTTAAAGCCTGAAGTACTGATAGGATATTCCAATCCTTTATTTAAAAGTTTGCAATACATTTTGAGGCTGGATAGAATGAATCCCAACAGCTTCAGGTTTTCAGGCTATCAAACAAATAGAGTGGAGCAAATGCTGTACCTTCCTGTCACAAAGCTTTTAATTCCATTTATATGGCATATTTCTGTAAAATTGTGTTGATGCTGGAGGCCACTCTGGGCATAATGTAGAACAGTAAAAGAGAAAAGCTGTCAAGAGTTGTAAAAGACTGCTTTTTCTTATAGAAAAATAATCTTAAAGTACATTTAAAAATAAGGCATAACGTTTCTGAAATCGATCCCAGGATAAGATGGTGATGATAGGATGGTTTTGAAAACGTATTTTAAACTTCTTCCTTTCCATTTTCAGTGGTGATAGCACATGTCCCCAAGACAATTGCTTTCTAGCCTCTCCCAAAAACACCTCTATTAGATGCTTTCATTAGTTGAGGCTCCCAGGATTAAATGAGTCTGACTTGACCTTGTAAGAGTAAAGATGCTTTTCCTTACAATCTGAAGGCCAAAGTATGATGTATTTCCTTCAGGACACATTAAAATTCTTCTTGTCTTCTCACTCTCTCCTTTAGTTTAAGAACTAAGGACTCATTCATCCTGTTCAGCTCTCAGCTTGATTTTTAGGATTAACCTAAGCAAACACACACACACACAAGGATTTCAGATCCAGCAAAGAAAAATTCAGATCCAGCAACAATTTAGCTAAAAATGCCTTACTGTTACGAGAAAGGAGTAAACATGCTTCATTGCCCTCTTCCATCTAAATTCCTCTCAGCTGGGTCCCCCATAATTTTTGCAGAACGGCTGCTTAGGTGGTGAGCGGAATGACAGAAGATAAATTATTTCTCTAATTCTTCTAGACATCTGAAACGGAGAGGAATTTAATCAGAATGACCTTCATTCCTTCTAGTGCTGTTATAACAACTGCGCAGCCCATTTTAGGATGGCTAATTCTGTATCTGTGCCTAGAGCTCCTCTGAATAATCCATAGTAAGCTTGGTGATGAGACATGTGCTTGGAGGTATCTTATATTTTACTGATATTAAAATAGCTTAAGCAGAAGACTAAAATGATCCCAAGGCTAATCAGAGAGCATTGGGGCTCAGCATGGATCAAGCTTTGTAGCCCTCTTGTCAAAACAATGTCTGCTATCTCAACCTAGATTGTCAAAGAGATGTCACAGAGGGTCTGTTCCCTCAGCATGCTTAATCCAGGCAGTCAATCCTTAGGGCCCTACTGACAGTGTGCTGTCACACCAACAATTGAATCAAGTCACCAGTTGGGAAATAGAAGCCCTGCTTATGTCCTCCAGAAAGTTCCTGGCAAGCCATGAGTTTTAGCACCAGAAGACCCATAAATTTTTATTTGATCATGCAGGCACGTTCTGGACTACTAGACTTTGGCACCGAGTTTTGCATTACAGATGTTTGTATTTCCAGATATATTTACTTTCCAGCTCTTATCGCTGTTTTTGGAGGACTAAGTACACAAAATAAGAGAGATGACTTTATCATTATCAGAAAATGGCTGCCTAATTGGAATAGGTGTTTGACAGGATCTAATCCCCTGGAATTCAACTTATCCCCTGGAAAGTAGATAATTAAGTCAACTGACTCCTTTCTGGTGTTCCCATCACTCTTATTGATCCAGTTAAATGTGCTGTGGGAATGGGAATACAATACAGTAAATCATTTACAGTAAATCATTCTCATGATAAAATGGGAAACTAGAAATTGATTTTTACCTTAGAATTGTTGGGCTAAATGATAACTACCATAAGTTCACACATCACATCAAGATATAATGTGGTTTGTTAGGTATCATATTGGTCAATTCACAAATTGTGACTCGGTATCTTATCATAGTCTTTCCCAACCTAAGAGCTTCAGCTTCCTAACTTTTCTACATAATATTGTCCTTTTTGACAATTCCAGTTTTTTAACTTCACACATGCCAAAGGCCTTTAGAGAGAAGGAAGACTGGAGTTAGCATAATAAGTGAATCTTGGACTCAGCAACCATCCCCTCTCCTGTATTTTTAATTGTTTTCTCCATGTTGTCTATAACCAACCTGAAATAATAGCTGTAGGTTAGGGAAGGGATCAGTGGGAAAAGGGACAAGAAAAGCCATAACTACTCAGGCGTCTCAATTTGGTTGGAACTGCTAATGAACCTCCATTTCTGGGTATGGCTTAACCAACCTAATCTAAAAGAAAGGAATCAATAGGCACACCAACTTTATTGGCACATCCTGTGCACGCCGAGTTAAAAATACTCTCCATTAGGAAATGTTTTGCTCAGACAGTGTGTATGCTAAAAGGTGCCTAAATTTGGAGGCACTTTCTCAATGCAACAACTGTTAAAATAATTCCATGAAAAGCCACTCCTAACTTGACTGGAAAAACTTAATCCAACAAATGTAGAGAGACTTTTGTGATTTATGGCACCATCCTCTGTGCTCCAATTAAATTCCTGTCACGTTGTTCTCCTGGAGACATAGAATCCAACCTTCACATTATACACAATGGGCATTTTAATGGTGATGTCACTGGGGATTATTATTGTCTAACTAATCATGTTTTCTCATTCAAGTAGCAAGGTGGTATTGCATGGTGCGTGTGTGTGTGAACAGCAGCATATCAGTAACTCTCTAAGGGAGAGAGAATATTTATATGCATAGGTGTCCATTAAAAGAGGGAGGGAGGGAGCTTTTCCTGTAGCTTTCAGTCAATGCATAGAAAAGCTCTCTCTTCAAAGGGCGGGCATGAAAGGCTTTCAGTCACCATGGTTATGTCCTCCAGTTCTCTGGGGAAGAAAGCCGGCAGCAAGATTAATCAGCATTGATCGTGACCAGCTTCACTCAGCCCACACGCTACTAAAACAAGCTGGATCATAGGAGCTGACAGCAAGAACAGGTGCTCCTTGACTTATGACTACAATCAAGCTGACAATTTCAGTCCTACGTCGTGAGGGTATAAAGCAGGTCATGCGAGCATGGCCAATTTCACCTTTTTTACGTCAGTCATTAGGTGAACACAGCGATTGTAAAGTGAATGTTGCAGCTATTAAACAAACATGGGTCGCTATGAGTTGTTTTTTTTGCCAGGAGTAAATGGCAGTTTCTGGCAAAAAATGTCATAAATCACAGTCACAGGGCTGCAAATGTCCATAAATGCAGTTCAATTGCCAAGTGGCCAAAACACATAAGGCAGTGTTGGTGCACCTTTTCGATACTGAGTGCTGAAAGAGGAGTGTGCACACAGGGGGGGTGTTTTGGCTCCGGCCCCCGAGCCGGGCCTCATGGAAGAAGATGTCTCCGAGAGTGAGGAGGAGGCAAGGCCCCCCTCTCCTGGTCTCTCCTTTCTGGCAATGCCCCAGGCCCCGGCTGAGTGCCAGGAGGA
>JANHZT010003072.1:115253-142665 GCA_032468215.1 Stegonotus admiraltiensis
GACCCGGTCCAAAGCCCCGGCGGCCGCACTATCCCAGGTGGCCACCAGGTCTTCAGCCGAGTCGTGGGCCAGAGTCTCAGGTAGTGGCCCAAGCTCCATCTGGAACCTATCAGGGTCCATCAGGCGCCTGGGGCGGAACCATCTGTTTCCGCCTCCCTGCGGTGGGGTGCAGCGGTTAAGAAGTCGATTAAATTTTCCCAGGAAAAAAAGGGTCGCAAAAGACTGCCTCTACAACAGGGGTGGGCAACTATGGCAATTTTATGACCTGTGAATTTCAACTCCCAGAATTCCAGAGCAGGCATAGAAGTACCTATCTGGGCTGCAAAAATGCTGAGAACCAAGAGAAGCTAGCAAAACTTTTGTTTGGTTTTAACTAAGTGGTTTATTAAAGCCAAGCCATTGTAGTTTCTGGCTTAATATGGTTTGTAAAAACTAATATATAGTCTATCAATAAACTGTGATTAAACAACCTATGACTATGTATTGCATTAATATATAGTGTTTTGGTTTGGTTTTTTTCTTTTTTTTGCGAATGTGCTTTTATTATATGTTATTTATTTATTTATTTATTTATTTATTTATTTAATAAAATTTATATGTCGCCCTATCTCCAAAGGACTCAGGGAGGCTCACAACAATTAAAACAAGCCAGTTAAAAATATAAAATATATAAATATGCGTATATAATTTACATTAAAACCCATTAAAATAAAAAATCCCCTCAGTCCAGGCTGGGCGATGTGAACAGCCATGTTTTTAATTCATGGCGGAAAGTGCGAAGGTCAGGAGCCAACCGGAGCCCCAGGGGGAGTTGATTCCAAAGGGTGGGCATGCCCATAGAGAAAGCTCTACCCCTGGGGGTCGCCAGCCGACACTGTCTAGCTAACGGCACCCGGAGCAGGCCCTTCCTGTGAGAACGCACCGGGCGATGGGCAGCTGTTCCTGGCAGCAGATGGTCCGCCAAATATCCTGGGCCTAAGCCATCCTACATTTATTATTTTTTTTATAACTAATACAAGGCGGTGAACATACCTAATACTCCTTGATCCTCCTGTTGCCCCCCTCCAACAACAACCCTGTGAGGTGGATTGGGCTGAGAGACAGTGACAGGCCCAAGATCATCCATCTGGCTTTCATGCCTAAGGCGAGACTAGAACTCACAGTCTTCTCGTTTCCAGAGCAGTACTTTTCATTATCATATCTTCCCATCACCAGATGAACAAACAGATTTAGAAACCAGTTTTGCAGCTCTGTAAAGAACCCTGAAAAGGTTAACATTTACAGTAAGTTAGCTTTTAAAATTAATGTTCTTGATAATGCAGCCACCCAAGGCCAATTAAGTAGCAGTTGGAGCATGCAGAGAAAGAGGCAACCTTCAGTATACGCTGCCAGCTCTTGGGTATTTTAAAGACCGTAGTATAGAAAAGAAAAATAATTCTGTTTAGGAACCTTTAATTGTTTTGTACTATCTTTACATAGCTCAAGAATTTAATTGGGCTGAACGGGCTTAGAATTCCAACTAAAATGCCAGTTAAATTCCCATTATAGTTTCCATTCCCCACCCCCCACCCCCATTGACTTAAAGTCGTCTCCATTTTCAGTTTCATACTGAAGTTGTGCTATCTTCTGAACGTTAATTGAAGGTTAGTGTTTTCCCTCCAGCAGAAGGCAACTGAAAACTGCAGCTGAAAAAATCCCTTTTACAAAAAGCATTTGTGAATACAGGATCACTAGAAACATTCAGGATAATGAGGACAGAGCACAAAACCTCTCTCCAGCAGTCTGGGTCTCCCTGGACGGTTGCGCTTCTATTCAGTCCCAAAGAAGGCATCCTTCCTTTAGGCATTTTCAAATTAGGAAATGGAAAAATTGGGAAGGCTGCAAACTGGGAGAAATTAACTCCCTGAACAGGTAGTCCTTGACTTACAACAGTTCATTTAGTGACTGTTCAAAGTTACAATGAAACTGAAAGAATTGACTTATGACCATTTTTCATACGTAATGACCTTTGTAGCAGCCCCAGGATCATGTGTTCAAAAATCAGATACTTGGCTACTGGTTCATAGTTATGACCATTGCTATGTCCCAGCATCATGTGATCACTTTTTGCAGCCTTTCGACCAGCAAAACCAAAGGGGAAGCCAGATTCACTTAACAACCATGTTACTAATTTATGAACTGCAGCGATTTGCTTAACAACTGTGGCAAGAAAGGTTGTAAAATGGGGCAAAGCTCACTTAACAAATGTCTCAGTTAACAACAGAAATTTGGTGCTCAGTTGTGATCGTAAGTCGAGGACTACCTGTATTGCAACAAAGCACCCCATCTGAAGGAAGTCTAACTCCTGGAAATCATGTAGAAGGGGACAAACTATAAAACAGATTTGAGCCCAGAATTAACCTTCTTTAGCAGTGTCCAATCACATTTTTGTGACTTTAACAAGCAGATATACAAATAAGGACAAACCGGGTTTCCTCCCCATTATGTTCAGCATATTTGTTTGCAATTCTTCCCTGGTATAGTAATTTTTGCATGTTGGGCAGCTGTTAAAGGCATAGGAGATTAGATGGGCCAATTAGAAAGGCAAGCAATCTTAACCTGCAGCATGGTTAATACCATTTTTAAGGGGGAAAAATGGGTGTGCCCTACAAAGAAAATTGCTAATCTGTGTCTTTAAATGAAGAGCCTAAAAAGCTGGGTCTATGTTTTGCAATACATAAAGGGAAGCAGAGCAGAAATTATATATTTTCTCTCTCCAGCCTGGGCCTGGTTAAAGGAGGAGATAATAGATATACTACACAGTTTAGTGCATCTTTATTCTGGGAAAATACAATAATGTGTTGCTTTTAGTAGCTGAAGAAGTGCCGCTGCCCTGAATAATAAATAATAGAAAACCTTTGAAAATCAAGCCAAGATACAGAGCTGTAATTAATCTGTCTGCTTTTTAAATGCAAATAAATAACCCATGAGTAAAAATCAAAGGAAATATGCTGTTTAGCAATAGCAGTCCTCTCCTAGCAGCTCACAGTAAGAGAGATAGATGGTTGTTTATGATATATTAGCAGGGGTCTCCAAACTCGACAACTTTAAGGTTTGTGGACTTGCTGGCTGGGGAATTCTGGGAGTTGAAGTCCTCAAGTCTTAAAGTTGCCAAGTTTGGAGACCCCTGCTATATAGGATTGCCTGCAACATGGCAAGCAGAAACTCTACAGATGCTGCTCTTCTGGTCAATACATGTTTTGATGCTAAGAAAAGCTGAACCTTAGATATTTGTCCACTTTTACAGAGGTCACCTCTGATTTTATTATCTATTCTCACTGAGAAAGCAGAGCTGCTATTTCAACTGGTTATATGTATCAGTCAATCAATGAGGTTGAACTGATTTCTTCATGCTGATTATTTCTGGCCAGCCTTTATCTCTAGGTATACTCAAACTTTCTAGTATATTAACGGTAAAGGTTCCCCTCACACATATGTGCTAGTTGTTCCCAACTTTAGGGGGCGGTGCTCATCTCCATTTCAAAGCCGAAGAGCCAGCACTGTCCGAAGACGTCTCTGTGGTCATGTGACTGCCATGACTCAACACCAAAGGCCCACGGAACACTGTTACCTTCCCACCAAAGGTGGTCCCTATTTTCCTACTTGCATTTTTTACGTGCTTTCAAGCTGCTAGGTTAGCAGAAGCTGGGAGAAGTAACGGGAGCTCACTCCGTTACGCCGCACTTGGGATTCAAACCGCTGAACTGCCAACCTTTCGATTGATAAGCTCAGTGTCTTAGCCATGAGCCACCGCATCCCTTTTTTCTAGTATATACATGCCTATATTTGCACACATTTATCACTGTGCTTTCCCTTCCTTCTCCAGCTCAATAAATCTAAAGTTTTCTCTGTGCAGCTGTGAAGTGCTACACACGACTGGTATTTAGAAACCATAGGTGAAGAAGGGAGACAGAAAAGAAAGGTCTAAAAGTTCTCCCTTCTCCACCTGGTGTCTTTCCGTTGTATTGTGCCTACAACTTTCAAACTTTCCAGCTAGTGCATAATGGGAAGTGGGGGTAATTCTAAAATGTGGTTGATAATCACCCATGGTAGACATTGCAGAGGAGAGCTATGTTGGTCTACGTTCCTATGTCTTGCATAGCAATAAAAATTATGTCATAAGTCAAGGACTAGCTGTTGCAATTGTGGTCATAAGTCAAGAGCTACCTGTTGCTACGCAAGACAGTTAAGTGAATTTTGCCTCATTTTATGACCTTTTATGACACTTAACCACACTTAAGTGAATTGTTGCCCTTGTTAAGTTAGTAGCATGTTAAGTTAAGTGAATGTGGCTTCCCCACTGACTTTACTTGTCAGAAGGTCGCAAAAGATGACCATGGGATACTGCAACTGTCATAAATACATGCCAGTTGCTAAATCTGAATTTTGATCACCTGGCCAGGGGGATGTTTCAATGGTCATAAGTAGTGGTGGGTTGCCCCGGGTTTGGATCGGTTCGCAAGAACCGGTAGTAAAACCAGCGGGAGGCCCCATCCACTGCCCCAATGTCGTCATCGGCAATCTGCGGAGCGTGATCTGTGCAGCACAATGTGCGCAGCACGATCCCATTGCAAACCGGTAGTAAAGGTAAGTAGAACCCACCCCTGGTCGTAAGTGCGAAAAACACATTACTTTTTTTTCAGCACTGTTGTAACTTCAAACAGTCACTAAACAAACTGTCGAGAATTACCCATACTGCTTTGGTTCTTATCGCTGCTTTAATATAGGACCTCCTAAATTTATTAGCATTTCATTTTATAATGGACAGCTGGGACTGCTGCAAGAGGGAAGTATTCTAGATCCCCTTTATTATTTAAAAAAAAACACTCCAAACACACACACACACACACACAGAGGAATGAAATGGCAGCAGCAGATAGATAGATAGATAGATAGATAGATAGATAGATAGATAGATAGATAGATAGATAGACAGACTGCTGCCGTTTCATTCCTCTGATTGTACATCTACGTGTCACCGTGAATGACCAAGCAAGATAATTCAACAGGTGTAGCACTTCCCACATTCTGATCTTGGCGCACCACCAGAGACACTGCTACCTTCCACAGAGAAGGGAAGTGGGGGAGGCGTCTCCTGAGGGGAGATCCCGTGGGGATCGCTTCTATGTAACCCACTGGCTCAGCCGCCGCTTGGTCCCTCCGCAATCCTAAGAACTTCACCCGAAGGACAGGCGTCTTCCCCCTTTGGACGGAACAAAGCTTCCCCCACCCTCTCTCCGAAACTGTCTCTCTTTCAAGCGGAGTTTCGCTTTGGTGTTCACTCTCGTCTCTCCAGGTTCGGATTCTTTTAACGACTCGTTTACATTGCTGCTATTGCTGCTTATGGCGATCGCCGTACTCTAGCTGCATGGTGGTGGGACGTTCCCGGGAGTGGGAGGGAGGGGATTTAATGAATGAAAGAACGGCGGCAGCAGCAGCGCTCGGCTGATCTCTCTCCTGGCCACTCGCTCCGCTTTCCAGCCGGACCGAGCCGGAAAAGAAGGTGGGCCACCGGGCAGATGACAGACTGTTGAGCCGCCGCCAGGGAGGCAGATAAAGCGCAAGGAAGGGCTACTTTCTCCCGGGGCGGGAAGCGGCTCCACGGCCGGGGCTTGGAGGTGCCTCGTTTTCAGGGAGCGTCCCTCCTGCTGTCGCCCGGTTGTCGTGAGGACAGCGGTCCGGCCTCCCCAGCCTGTGGAAGGCGCGGAGGCGACCAATACCGGACCGAATTTCTGCTCGGCTCCCTCCTGGCTGCCCGTGAGGTGCGTGTTTGGCCGGGCTGCCGCCTCCGAGGCTGCCTCGCTTTTCGGCCTCCCGATGATCGGCAGGCCTGCTCTCCTCTCTGGGTGTTGGGACGGAGGAACACGTGTCGTTCCCTCTGGCCTGGAGGGATGGTGGTGGAAGAGAGCTCGGTCTCTGAGCGCGTTTCCACGGTCGGAATCCACGCTTGGCTGGAATCCCGGTTAGATGATGGGCGGGCTCTTGTGGATGGCGCTAACTCCGGGTGTGAGAGAAAAAACGCGCGTGTTGGCTTGATCTCAAGCCAACTTAACCGTTGCTTGGGAGGATATTCCCCCTTTGTTTCTGAGAAACATACTCTTATAAATATTTAGTATTGCAGGCTTGAGAAAGGAGTGTTCGTGTATCAGAGGTTGTTGTGCCGCCTCCACCACTTTTCTTTCTGGAAAAATTGACCTGTGGTGCTTTTTTTTTTTAAAGGTGGTTTATCAGACAATGTAGATAAACATGGCTGGGCCTGGTTAGTATTTGGATGAGTTGACCTCCAGGAAGTGAATCATGCAACTCTAGTCTCCCCAAGCAGGGAGCAACAAGATCCTATTACTAAGATCACTGCATCCTTTTTATCCATGGGGTTCTCAGAAATCAGGCTTGACTCTAGGATACCGCTTACCTTTTATAGATCTGATTTTCATGTAACGTGAATGGAATTTGGGAATTCCCAATTCTGTGTAGGTATGAACATTCCAACTCTGCACTCAGGTTTCCATGAGATACCATGTGGTTTGGAGATGGGCTTGTACATGAAGCATAAAACTAAGAAGCCACATTGTGGTTTGCTTAACATTAGCTAATCATGAAATATGCCTCCATTATATCACAATATAGGCAATCCTTTAACTGGGATGTTGCCGGTCAGCTTTTGGCTTGGCTTAGCATTAAGAACATCTAGGCCTGTGAAAATTTGGATCGCCTTAGTAGGCAGTAATGAAGGACAGAATACTGTTAAGACTTTGCTACTCTTGTTGTCTCAACCTCTGTAGCCCAAATATCTTTAAGAACATGCAGTAGTTTCCACCTTTAATCTCTAGGTCTATGGAGATTCTCAGTTATCCGTTTGGGACTTTAATCTCTGGTTTGTCTTTTTTTTTTTTGTAATTGAAGAGCTAGTTATGAGAAGGAGTTGTGCCTGAAACTTTGGAATCCCTTTGATAAATCAGGCTAGAATAACAAATAATCTGAACAAGTACAAGGCAATTTCCTATGATGTTAGGACAAACTTTCCCTATTTGGTCCCCCCCTATCCCCAAAACATGGATTTTGGCTACCAGAGTCAGGGGTGAAATCCAGAAGGTTCTGACAGGTTCTAGAGAACTGTTAGCAGAAATTTTGAGTTGTTCGGAGAACTGGCAAATACCACCGCTGGCTGGCCCCAGAGTGGGATGGGAATGGAGATTTTGCAATATCCTTCCCCCAGGAGTGGGGAGGGAATGGGCATTTTGCAGTATCCTTCACCCGGAGTGGGGAGGGAATAGGCATTTTGCAGTATCCTTCCCTTGGAGTGGGATGGGAATGGAGATTTTGCAGTATTCACCTGGAGTGGGGTGGGAATGGAGATTTTGCAGTATCCTTCTTGTGCCACTCCCACCAAGCCACACCACACCTACCAAGCCACATCCACAGAACTAGTAGTAAAAAAATTTGGATATCACCAGTAGAATCCTCTACTGTAGTTATGCTGACTTGGAATCAGTATCTGGAAATTACATTCAACACATGCAGAAAATGTTCAAGATGGTGGAGACTGCCTAAGCTATAGTTTAGACCAGGGTTGGGCAATTAATTTTCCCAATGGGCCACATGAGAAATTGGGATTTTGTGAAGGGCCAAACCAATCTATATTTTTCTACCTTATTTTGGTGATTCTTCCCAGTAGCTGCCATTTCATTTTGTGTAATGGCAGGGTCATCCCTGTGCACTATGCTCCTTGCTTAAAACCTTGAAGCTGTCTTTTGGAGGGAAGGGTACTGTTGAATTTAAATCCAAGTTGGAACTTCAGTTGCTGATATCTAGCTTGTTTTCCCTTGACAGGCCTATTCACCAAAGGAGCATGTAAATTCAAGATTCTTCCTTGGTCCCCAACCGAACAAACAGGATGCCAGAGCAAAGTAATGATTACCGAGTAGTTGTCTTTGGAGCTGCTGGTGTTGGTAAGAGTTCTTTGGTACTCCGTTTCATACAAGGGACCTTCCGGGAAACATACATCCCCACTGTTGAAGATACGTATCGCCAAGTTATCAGCTGTGACAAGAGCATCTGTACTCTTCAAATCACAGACACCACCGGAAGCCACCAGTTCCCTGCCATGCAGAGGCTCTCCATCTCAAAAGGCCATGCATTCATGTTAGTATACTCTGTGACTAGCAGGCAATCTGTAGAAGAGCTCCAGCCAATCTATGAGCAGATCTGTCAGATCAAAGGAGACATTCAGAAAGTCCCAATTATATTGGTAGGAAACAAGAGCGATAACCCCCAAAGAGAAGTGGGCACCAGTGAAGGAGAAGTCCTTGCCACAAAATGGAAATGCTCCTTCATGGAGACCTCAGCCAAAATGAACTACAACGTGCAGGAGCTTTTTGAAGAGCTCCTTAATTTGGAAAAGAGAAGAAATGTAAGTCTGCAGGTGGATGGCAAGAAATCAAAGCAGCGGCAAAAGAAGGATAAACTGAGAAGCAAATGTTCTGTGATGTGACACCTACTGTGTGGCTAAAATAAGAGCATAATCTTGATCTTGCAGGACATCTAGTCAGGGAAAATTCTGATTATTGAGATTTTCAGAGGCTAAGTAAGATGTTAGTGTTAAATGTGGGTTGGATTGTTTTAATATTTATTTAAGGGCAGTTGGATTTTGCATGTTCCTTTTTGCACAAGCATCAGCTATGCCTACTGCAAACCGGTCAATACTGTTCTGTGGTCAAGTGCATGATAAAAGTGGAATAAATAATCTTAAACCTGCAATGTACTGCTACATTTTTATATTTTCTTTGATTTGCAACATATTTCTTCTTTTATAAATACTAATGTGAATGAGCAAATCGCAACAGGATTCTACTGAGTAAACTAATACGATTAGACAGTACTGCAGCCAATGCTTGCGTATACTTGGAACAAACTAAATGCTTACAGATAGAACTTAACTATCTGATTATTGATAGTTCTCTGATTATTATAGATTATTTGTATTTATGATGGTCCTTTGAATATGTATATTATAGGAAAGAAACTTTGTTCTTAAGTGTTCCACATTATATGTAAATACTTTGTATGTGGCTACATTGGCAAGATTTTATGTGAATTATTAAAATTAAATGAGTTTTTAATGTGTATCTATTGACTTTCAAACTTAATTGCCCAAGATTGATTTTCCAAAAAGACATGTTTAGTGGATTTAATTGTTGGAGGGGGAAAATTTTGGTACTGCACCATCTTTTATTCTTTTTTATCTTGCTACAACTGGCATGGAACACCTGATCTTCTAATACACTCTGTTTTAGCTTACCAAATTAATCCATGAATATAGATTTAAACATGTATTGCGCTCATCTATAAACCAGAGTTTCTGAATCAGTTCACACAATATCCTATTAAAAAGCCAACTAACTACATAAAAGAGAATATTTTTAGCTCATGGTTGAACTGTGAGGTCCTTGGTACTTTCTGAGATTGATGGTTTTCTTGAAGACATTTCATTACCAAACTTGTTAATATTAATGCTCTGATGGGCACTGATGATGTTTAATTTGGTAATGAAATGTCTGCAAGAAAACCACCAAGTTCAGAGAGCATCAATAACTGCATTATGGCTTAGTATATTGCTTAGTGCATTATGGCTTAGACATTGTATGCTGTGGTCCTTGGAATTGCTCCATTTTACTCTAGTGATAAAATTGGATTTCCATACAATGAATGAGCATTTTCTCTCAATTTTGCTATCCAGAAATTTGTAGTAATCTATTTGTAAAAATAAACTTATTTTCTACGAAGTAATTCTACGCAGTTAGAAGTTGAACCATAAAATGTACCAATATAGGATAGCAAATTCATTTTATGCAGTCATATAACCGCTTATAAATTCATTCTATATTTTATTACCAAATGTGTGCCTACTCTCTGCTGATTAATACATTTGCAACTGAAACTATACGGAATCCAGATTCAAAAAATGGCTTGTGTTATAATAAACATATAATGTAGCTTTTGCACTTAATACAATTCCATAGAGAACATAGTAAGCAATAATTATAACTGTTATCATCAATGCCTCAGTAGCATTATCACCTCAGTTGCATAAAAGTGCTGAGCCTGAACGAATAAAAATGCTAAATAAATATTTACAAAGCTGCAGACAGCCAAATATGGTTTAAATTGGCTTTAAACCAGTTTAGTTCTCTGGACTTTGTAAATTAAAAGTATGCTGATGGAATAAATTGAGTAGGAGACTAAATTATGACAGAAGTGACTTATCAGGTAAGGGTAAAAAAAATTCTTAGCAGTTATTAAAGACAGACAGCAGCATAATTTACCTCAGATACTTTTCTCTCTGTTTTTAGACACAGCTGTTTTTACACATTGTGCTAAATTAAGCTTTGTTTTAATATTTTCTAGCACTAATCGTAGTGGCCTACTTCATATATGTTGCATTGTAAACCAGACTTTACAAACCATTTTATAATTACGTGTTGTACTGTAATTTATTGTTTCCTTTGATTTTGCTTAGCACAATATCTAAACCCAGTGGCAAACTAAGTTAAATCAAGGGTTACTAGTGTGAGTAGTGCTTCTTCTTTTTCCTATATGTGTCTTGATTAGCTACTTCTCTCCACATTTCTTAAACTAAAGTTTCCTGATTCGTTTATAAAAATGACTAAAACTTGGTTTGTAAATTAAGCTATAAAAGCACGTTCTGGGTATTTCACAGGCAACCCTGTTAGCTAGCTAGATGGTTGTGGAAGAATGAGTTCAAGGGTTCTGATATTGATGACTGTCAAGTGGGCGGTGGGAAAAATCCTATCCTGCATGACTAATGTTTTTATAGATCTATAAAAGCGGTTGGAAAGACAGGCTGTTTCTACAGACTAGCTTTCTGCAATCTTCATTAGCAAATTGCATGGTCGTCTTTCTTGCCTTTAGTCATGCAAAGAATATGGGTTTGTGCTTTTAAACCACCTTTTTTTGCCTTGAGTGATTCCAATGACTTTTGATAACAGTATTTTGTTTTATTGCTCGTCTCCTGAGAATTGTATATGGAGAATAGGCCATAAAGGAGGTGAAAAGTTTCATAAAGGATGATGTAAGTTTCAGTCTGCGGGGTGTCTTATGGTTTGAAAGCAGACTTATTTATGATGCTCCCTCTGTTTGCGAATTGTGAAGCAGGCTATCAAAATATATCTTTTTAAGTTTACACAATCCATGTCATTTAGGTGCTACAGCCTTCAGACAATCGAAGAATTGACAAGCTTCAAGCCATTTTAGTTTTCAAGAAGTGGTATACACAGCCCTCAGAACCACAGTCCCATTTTAACCTAGCTTGTAGCTTGCTATAGTTTAATGTGCTAAACAAACTTTTTCAATTGGGCTGAATAAAACATACATAAGATAATATAGTTAAGCTTGTATTGCAGGCATTGTCATAAACTATAAAGTATTTGCTAATTAATCATGTTTTGTGCTGCAGCAAACTTAAGTTTACTTTTATTTATTTAAAGAACTTACATAACTCACCCATCTCAATTTAGTGTCTCTGTGTGCCTAACAGTGCATAAAACATAAAATAATGCAATATAAAAAGCAGGGAGAAAGTATACAGCCAGTTGATACAGCCTTGTCCTATATAATACCCTCCAGCGACATTGGCCTGCAATTCCATTTCGCAGCTACCATAAAATTTATGGCCTAACACATCAAATTGGAGAAGATTGGTTTGAAGATTTAGTTGCAAAATGAATCACAGAAAGTCCAGTCCATTTTTCTGTTTATAGCAGTTCTCAGTCAACATCCTCATTTCTCAAATGAAGGTATAATTCTCCCAGGTCTTGGGGTTGAGGTGGTAGACATTTTATTATAGCTGTTATGGTTGATACAATCTATTATTGGCTGTAGTTGGTGTTCTGTTTTTTCTACCAATTGTATTCTTTTTCGTATGTATTGTTTTTATTTGCAAAATATGAATGTATTCATAATGATTCAAAATGGTATATAATTATTCAAAAATACTTGTTAATATGTGAATAATGCTTGGAACCATGACAGTCTTCTGGTTGCAGCATCAGCCAAATGTCCATTGACCTTAGTTCCCACTCTCTGCCTTTCCCATTAGCTCTTTCAGCAGGGTAGATCTGTAACTTGGTATGTATTGGTCAGGAAAAAAAATCTTTCTATCATTATTGTATAAATGTTTTCAGTTCACTTGTAGTTTCTGGCAGTCTTCTGGTAATATTCCCTGACACTAATTATTTAGTATTAGAACAGTTACGTTTCATTTGGATAAAAAGTAGATTATGTCCCTCTCTTAAAAAAAAGTTTACCTGTTAATCATCATATTAATATGTTTGCCTCATTGTTTTAGCTTTACGTGGCCTGAATAAATTCTTAACCAGTTTGCCTCTATCTGGGCCATTATATTTTTCAGACTTAAAGAGATTCAATTCTTTTATAGCTTTTACTAAGGGAAGTCTGTACTTTGTGTAAGGAATTTCTTGAATTTCTGTGAGAAAAAATAATTTACAGGAAAATAATGGGGGGAAGATAAACATTTTTCAGCTCTACAAGAGGCGTATCTTTACATATTCTACCAAAATTTTTATATCCCATCATTATGATGAAAAAGGACTGCCGCCTCACCCTGAATTAACCATCACAGACCTTTGGTGGCGAGGGTCTGTGTTTGAATTTAAAATATTTTTTAATCTTTCACTGGAAGCCAACCAGGGTTTGCTGAAAAATGGGTGGCTATATAAATGTTTTGAATAAAATAATAACTAACTAAAATCCTAAACAGGTACCATGGTAGCCAAGTTTGCATTAGGTTCCCTTATTTCTGATAACAAAATCCATTCATAGAAAATTGACACTCAAAGAAGTGGCTATCTAAAGAGTATGAAATGTATGGTTACTAAATAATCATATTTAAACAGTGTTTCCTTTATATTATTTGTCTTCTTATTTCATTATTTCAAAAATACCCAACCTCAGGGACTATAAAAACAGTATAAAGTTGTTATAGCATATAAAAAATGATGGGATTGACATACAGTTAAATTGACATACAGGTTAAATAAACACAGTTCTTTCAAATGTGGCATTTAAAAATTGCACTCAACCTAATCAGGTTGGAAAATTTTCTGCGTAGGTCTATTTACTTATTGTTTTTGAACAAATGTGCGGAAAAAGAAATCCATGTTTCTGGTAGCTTGATTTAATCATGTGGTAGCAGCTGAATCATATTTCAGCTTTATGCATACACTTTGCTATTATTTTCAAGGCCTACTCCATTTAATACATTGCAACTCATAAATATGAATCAGACAGAGTTCTTCAAAGACCTATTTATTTTTTTAAGCCTCTCAAATTACTCCTAACAATGTCTATCTACCTCAGTTCTGGAAATTTGTTTTCAGATGCAAACCATGCAGGCAGTAATCCATTTAGGACAAAAATTCAGTTATAACATGGGCCCATGGGAAGATTAGACTCATGGGTTTGAGGATTTATATATATATATATAATGTTATTGCATTTAATTACAGTGGCAATGATTCTTCAGTCCCCATATCAGAGGTGGTATTCAGCAGGTTCTGACCAGTTCTGGGGAACCGGTAGAGGAAATTTTGAATAGTTCGGAGAACCGGTAAATACCTGAAGTGGGGTGGGAATTGAGATTTTACAGTATCCTTCCCCTGACACGACCGCCAAGCCATTTTCTTTTAATGAAACTATTAATAGATACATACAGAAAAAACGTGAGTTGAAGAGAGATTTGTTTGTTACTTTATTTGATTTAGCAGAAACCCCCTCCCCCATTTTACCATTTCTTCATTTCTTCATCATTATACCATGCTAATACGTGTATATTTATTTTTATTTATTTATTTATTTTATTTATATGCCGCCCTTCTCCGGAGACTCAGGGTGGCTTACAATGCATTAAGCAATATATAACCCTTATATTTACATTTCTCCAGTTGGATTTACATCAGCACCGAAGAACCTATGAATTTACTGATATTGAATTCTAAGTTCAGCAATTTCTGATGATTGGTCAAGATAGATGAGGTTGATACCAGATGGAATCCGATAATCTCCAGGGGATCAGAAATTCCTAATTCCTTTGGATGTTTAGTAATAGACACCCTGATTGTTTTGCTACAATGTGCAAACAATATTTGGGGGGGGGGGTTGTTTGTTTTTTTAAAAATCCTCATGGGATTTTAAAGTAGTTGAGATGATGCAAAGTAAAAATAAAACAAACCTAAACAAGAAGAAGGGAAGAATGCAGAGATTTACATAGAAAGAATTTTAAATTTAAAAAAGGAAGAAAAAAAGGGAGGTGACTGCAGCGCAGGTCACTGGTGGGATTCAAAATTTTTTACTATCGATTAAGTGGGAGTGGCATGGTGGGTGTGGCATGGCATGGCTTGGGCATGGCTTGGTGGGCATGGCAGGGAAAGGATACTGTAAAATCATTCCCTCCCCATTCCAGGGGAAGGTTACTGCAAAATCCCCATTTCCTCCTGATCAGATGGAACTTGGTAGGCAGAAAATAGATGGGGGCAGGGCCAGTCAGAGGTGGTATTTACTGGTTCTCCAAGCTACTCAAATTTTCTGCTACCGGTTCTCCAGAACTGGTCAGAACCTACTGAAACCTACCTCTGGCACAGGGGTGAAATGCTACCGGTTCAGACCAGTTTAGTGAAACTGGTAGCGGTGGCAGTGAAAGGCTCCACCCACCCACCTAGATGTTGTTACTTCCTGGTTTTAACCTGTTTTTGACCTGTGCATGCGCAGTGGGTCCAAGGGCGCACTTCCGAACCGGTAGGGAAGGTAAGTAGATTTCACCCCTGCTGCAGCAGATACTCTTATTCAATAGAGTCTATTGCAAGACTGGCAACTATGATTCCTTTATAATCTGTGGACTTCAACTCCCAGAATTCCTCAGCCAGCCAACATTCTGGAAGTTGAAATCCACAAGTCGTAAAGGGGCCATAGTTGCCTGTCTCTGCTCTTTATGGGAACATGGGAGATATAATTCTGGTAATCCATACCGTGGTTTATTCCATGTTCAGCAAAAACAAGATTTTATTTTCTTGGTCATTGTATTTTACTTTGCAAGCTATGATAGGATGAAGGCAATATTGTTTTAACATAGGGGAGCTTCCAAGTACACTTATTTGTAATCCAGTCTTAGGATGGTAAGTGAGAAGATGGTCAGTTAGAATAATCAAATTTGTCATGGAACATCAAAGTCATCCAATGAGTCAAACTCAAGGACCAGAGTATAAAACAAAACATTCTATTTCTGGTATTGAAACCTCCAGGGAAGGATTATTATCAGTGACCTTTTTCATACAGTAAAAGGATATTTTCTTTGGAAACCAGCTAAAAAAAATCCTTCCAAAACAAAAGCTGCTGTCTTTGAACTGGAGGCTTATGATCCATCTTGATCTTGATTAACTTAGACAGCAGCATCCTTCCTGCCATACAAGGTGAATTTTAAGTAAGAATATATTTTCACACTCTGCTTGCTTTCTATACCTGTTAATAGGCCATCAGAAACATTCATAATTATTAGTAATATTATTTGAATACATGGTATTCCTTCCCAAAGAGAAAACATGTTATATTGACCTTCACAACTTTTTTTTTAACTTGGAATGATGCATAGAAGGAATGATCAACCTATGAATGTATTAACAGTAATAAATCAATGGGTTCATGCAGAGGTGGGCTTGATATAATTTAACAACCGGTTCGCCCCAGCACCAAAAATGTGTGCACAGCTTTCTGTGCGTGTGCTTTGCGCATGTGCATGTGTGCTTGCATGCATGCACGTGGCTTAGACAAGAGAGATAAATAGGATGGCATAGCATTGCGGTGGGTGGGTGGGCCTACCAGTAGCTCACAACTACCACTTCACCCGAACCTGGACGAACCAGCTGAATCCCACCCCTGGGTTCATGTCAGAGTAGCAGGAATGCTTCCATCTTAAAGGCTTTAGTATTATCAACGGGATCAATAGAGATATAGAAAGACAGAGGATTTTCTTCCCAATGTGTCACATAGCATTTGATAAGAGCCAGTAACTTGAGTGACTGGTTTAATTTTGCAGAATAAAAAGGAAATTAGATTTCATTCCAACTGAATAGCAAAATAAGGGTATGCATCTTTGTGGCTTGTATGATGGGTTGATTTGAGAAGAATCCAAGTAATTATTAAAGAAATTGCTCCTTGGGTGGAAAATAACTAAGTTCGGCTTAATTTTATTTATTCATTATGTTTATATCCAATATGTTCATTTTTAAAAAAATCACCCTAAATCGTTATATATGACTTGCGTAGAGAATATGGACATCATAGGTCCAGGATATCTTCATTCTCCCTTCACCTAATTCTGAAGAATTAGTCAGCATCCTCTGAAAAATTCTCATATTTATAAATTTTTTAGATA
This sequence comes from Stegonotus admiraltiensis, assembly GCA_032468215.1. Lineage (NCBI taxonomy): Eukaryota > Metazoa > Chordata > Lepidosauria > Squamata > Colubridae > Stegonotus > Stegonotus admiraltiensis. Next base: position 131,755 of record JANHZT010003072.1, read on the forward strand.
TTAACTTCTTTTTAAAAGATCCGAACTGGTAATAACTACAGGTGGTCCTCAACTTGCAATAATTGTTTAAGGTCCATTCTAACTTATAATGGTGCTGGAAAAAATGACTTATAATCTGTCCTCGCACTTACAATCATCACAGTATCCCCACTATCCCATAACCAAATTTGGGTCCTTGGCAACCAGCATGTATTTATGACGGTCGTAAGGTCCTTTGGTCACATGATTGCCATTTGCAGCCTTCCCAGCTGGCTTCTGACAAAACAAAGTCAATAGGGTAAAACCAGATTCACGTAATAATGGCATCATTCACCTAATAACTGCAATGAATTTGCTTAACAACCAGGGCAAAAGGTCATATAATTGGGCACGACTCACTTAACAACTGCTTTGCTTAGCAATGGAAATTCTGGTCCCAACTATCATCGTAAGTCAAGACCTACCTGGTTTTCTTTCTTATAAAATGTACACTCACCGAATGAGGCTTCCTCTGACAAAAATTGCACTCAATGCTACCAGCATGATTTCGCCACATTTCCAAATACCTTAGAGTTGCTCGGCTGTTTTGCAGATTGTTCATTCCCTGCGTGATCATTCTTTCCATTACTTTTGCCTTCAGCCAAACCTATTATGTCTGCCTCTTTTTCTAGTTCATGTCTCAGACAGCTTTTTCATTTACTCAACCACACTTTCTTCGGGGAATCCAGATGTGTTTTTTTTTTAAATCCCTTGCAATAACATTGTGATTTGGTTTTCTTCTCCAGAAAGCACATGCTTTTTTTTTTTGAAATTGGGTGATGTATAGAGAAAAAAATTGTATGCTATCTGTACATGCCGTGAATGGAACCCATGATGTCGCAACAAGATAAATCTTTCTGATCCATTTTGGAGACTTTATTTTTTTTTTAATTTAAGAAAAAGCTTTTAGATCTGCTTCTTTATTCTGGAACCCTCCAAACTGGGAGCACAACTGCCAGAAAATAGAATTTTAGAAGCACCAGTAGCCCACATGGCAGACACATGGCATGCTGGGAAAGTTGGTGGTTGCAATCCGTCTCTTTTGTAACTTATGTGTCTTCCCTTTCCTTTCCTTCCCTCCCAGCAATACACAAATTGTGTGGAGCTGCTACTCCCATTGTACAGGATGTTCTTCTCTATTTCCCTCTTCATACCCTGGACTGTGAATTTGATTTAAAGGTTTTTTTATTTTTTAACTTAAACATTCCATCTTCCATTAAACAGTGTGTTGTCTGGGTACAAATATCTCTGTGCAATAACAATCAAAATTTACAACAGTATTCATTACATTGATATTGATTTTCTAATCTTACAATAATAATAATGAGCATTATACATCTATTCATTTCTCCCTCTACGTATTTTCTAATAAGAATATAATAATATTAAATATAATAATCTTAATAGTCATATTAGTAAGAATCATAGTTTACTTCTCTATCTTAACATGTTCTCTGTATTTCACTGATCTCCATTGATTTCTAATTTCTATTTTATTTTCCAACCATTCATAAAATAACTCCCATGTTTGTTATTTCTCCTTTATAGTAAGTGTTAATCTATTCATTTCTGCACATTCTAATATTTTCCTGGACTGTGAACTTTTTAAGAAGGCTGTCACTATGTTTTTTTTTAACCCCTCCTTGGTCTTTTTGTCAAAGTCAGCATTTGACTTGTGTCTTGATTTCATGTGCCAAGAAGGCTGAGCAGGCTCTCTGCAGTCTGGTCACTGCTGTGCTGGATGCCATGTCCTGCTTCTCGTTCATATGCATTACACATAGTATGAGACAGAGTAGAGAACTTATGTGTCTGATGATAGATGGGTTTACTCTGGAAGCGCATTCCACTATTATAAATTCACTTGGTCTTTCTCAGTAGCAGCAACAGAAACTAGAGATCTCAGATAAGATGTTCTCAGCCAGTATTTCCAGCATGCCAAGGGCACACTTACTGGGTTTTTGGGGTTTTTTCCATTTTTATATCTTCTAGTTGTGTTTTTTGTCCTTTTGGCAGTCTGAATGTGAATTGGATATAGTAACTATCCTGTGTCATAAGAACAGATCTCTTATTATATAGTCATATTAATTTAGAATTGCTCTGCCAAGAATTGTTCAGAAATGCATTAATTTGTTTATGCAGTGATGGCAATAAATCTAAGCAATGTTTTATTTTGAGCCTAACACACCCTCTGACATGACTGGATCCTCTTATTTGACTTCAGTTTGAGTATTGGACTGAGTATAGAAATCCCATTAGATCAAATAGATCAGGGCTGTCAAACTCCCAGCCCACAGGCCGGATGCATCATGCGTTGACCACGCCCACAAACGGTTTAGCAAAGGGGGAAAAAATCCCGATATGTCACATGATGCCGCCATGACACCGTGAGTTTGACACCCCTGAAATAGATAATTTTGAATACTACAGCTATATTCAAAATGTTGCAGAGACCTCTTTCAAAGGCAGGCTCCCAAAGTTACAATCAGAATAAAAAGATTCTCTACAAATGCACTCCAAGAAGGGAGGTTTAGAAAAAGGAGACTCTAGGGTTTCCTGGATCCCATGTAAATATATCACAGTGCTATGCAGATAATGAATATAAATAATTTACATGCAAGGAAAAGATAGCTGATAGGAAAGACTTTCTAATTCCAGCAGATGGGAAACTCCTGCTTGCGTTTAGGGACAAAAAGTCCATATTTTTCTTTTAACATCCAATTTAACATTCTCATTTATAGCTGTACATTATAAAGGCTGACATAAACATTTATTGGGAATGTAGAAAGTAAGCTGCAATCTTCTGTTGTGCCTTCATTTTTTTTGTAATAAAAACTGTGTGTTTAATCATCATCACTAAGGTATTCTGTTCTAAGTAGAGTCATAACTAGTTGAAGGTCCACTCTGCTCACCCTTTCTACATGACAAATCACTTCTTTTGGGAGGAGCACAATCTTATCCAAAATAAATATTGGAGCTAATATTGGATCACCCATTGATAAGATTTGAGCTGTGCTTGTTGTTCAATATTCCCATCCTCACAGTTTTCAAATGATGGTTCAGGATATTCCTATCTCTGGCTTGAACCAGGGTGACACTGTGTAAGATGTCATCTATGGATGATAGATGTCCTCTATTTCACATGGGATCAAGCTTCTTCTCCAAATATTGGCTGAAAGTACCCGTTTAGGTAGGAGCGATCCAGCATTAAACAGTGCCCCCAACCCTTGTAGATATCCAGTAGTAGTTGAGTAGCAGTTATTAAACACTGCTAAGAGGTCAATAGGAACAAGGTGAGCATACTCCCCAATATAATTCATGATGAAGGTCACCCAAGAGCAACAAATGCTATTTGTCTCATGAATGACATTGAATCACAACTGAAAATGACCTACACAATCAATTTCCTCTAGAATTCTCTGTAGTTGATTTCCCAGTAAGAGAAGGTTGGACTTTCCAACAGAGAAGGTTGAGAACTACACAAAGGTGTTCAAACGTGGGTGGATCCAGAGAGTGCCTTATCTCCTAGCATGGATCAAGCCTACAAAGTTCAGTAATTCCATTTCTCATTCTGAAGAACAAGTGTAGGCCTCAACCTTTCAACAACTTATATCCATAGAAAAAAATAAATAAAAATTGATCTACTAAGCAGACTCTTAAGTCACAGCTATAAATTCTGCTCTGTTTGGTTAAGGATCATTTATTCTGCCTGAAATAAAAAGCGTTGCCTTTTTATATTTTTGTCTTTTTCTTGATAGCTTAAAGGGCAACTTTTCATAAAGAGTTGATGCCATCTACTGGCTAGCTGTGATATTACAATTCGGGGAGAAAGACCAATAGCAGTGGAGAGAGCCTGAAAAATTCACCTTTGGCACACATAATTCACACATCAATTAAACCATGGTTTATGTAAACAGTGTAGTGTAGAGTCACCCAAATGTAGTTTATTAAACCAAATGGCTGTATTCATGCAGCACGCTGACTCCAGACAAAGCATACTCCATACCAGTAATCACATACCTTAAATTAATTTATTTTATTTATTAAATTTACATGCCACCCATCTCGTGGTTCCAGAAAATAATACATTAGCTATAGCATCAAGCCTGCTTGATTATGAGAGCGGTTGCGAGTTATTACAATGTATTGGAAGTCAGTTTGAAATTCATTTATACTAGGGCTGGGATCTGCTTCTAAAACCTAATAAAATTGCAAAAATAATGGCGTGTCTAAGATCAGGCTCTGATCTGTCTGAAGTTTCCCCATAAAACCAAGAAAACCCCATTCAAAAATTGACATTTCTTCTAACAGCATCTTCCTGGGATGCCGTAAGAGGGGTAAATTCATATTCTCCAAAAAAAAGGAGCAACTGGAGGGAAAGGACTTGCCCTCCTCAATCTCTACAGGGGTTCCTGTAGAGATCCATCTATCTGCTTCTTAAGAGTCGAAAACGACTAACGGCACATGGTCAACAGAATCTCGGGAGCCGCCAGCTCGGCTTAGCCAGACAACCGAGCGGTCAAGATCCTTCCCAGCCTGCCTGGAACCCGAAGCGCCGCCCGGATCCGCGGCCTCCCGTCGGAGCGAACCTTCCACGCCCAACCGCGTACAACTCTGCACGGCGTTGTAGCCAGCCGGGGCTGAACCAAGCAACTGCGCCCGCCTTGCCAGCCCAACCTGACACTTGGCCGCCACGGGGCGCCGAGCCAACCTGCCCGGGCGTGGGCAAGCGGAGAGGAAGCCTCTCACGGCTGGGCTGGGCAGGGCGAGCGGGCGAAGGGAGCTCGGCGGCGGCGGCGGCGGCGGCGGTCCAGGAAGCCCTGTCGCCTTCCCCGCCCGGGGCCAGGCGGAGCCAGCCGCGGAGGAGGAAAGGAGGAGGAGCGGGTGAGAGGTCGGCCAGCTCCGGTCGCCCATAGAGACGGAGGAGTCCCGAGTGGCGAGGGCGGAGGCGTGTGGGGGGCGCCGAGGAGGGACCCGCGGACGGTGAGCGGCGAGGCGGCGGGGCTGCTTTGGGGGAGAGCGGGAGGGTCTCGGCGAGAGGCAGCGCCTTCTTCCTCCTTCCCTGCCCCGGGTTTTTTTGTCTCCGCCTCTCGCCATTGCGGCGACGGCTGGTGGGCGAGGACCGTCCCTCGGCTCTGCTCGCCGCTGCCCTTCGTCCCTGGCGGCGTGGTTTCAGGCGGCGGCGCTGGGCACCAACCGGGGGCGCCTGGCTCTTTCCCGCCGCTGCGGGGCGCTGGGCGAGGCGTGGCTGCGGCGCGGGGACGGCGCTTGGGGCCGCCAGGCCACCCGTCCCTGGCGCTGGCTCGCCTGGTTGGCTCTGGGTCCCGGCTACGCTTGCGAGGGCGGGGAAGCCTGTTTGGGACCCTCTTTTTTCTTCTCCTCCCCACCGTGGGGAGGAGAAGAAAAAAGAGGGTCCCCGAACAGGCTTTGAGGGGGTCCAAAGCCGTCCGTGGTCAATTAGAGAACACAGGCGCGGTTGTGTGCCCAAGGCGCCTGGGGGATGACCAGACAGACACTGTTGCAAAGCCGAAGACCCGGGCCTGGCCATGGAAGTAGCTCCAGGTTCTGAGGCAACGAGCCCTGCCTGCCCTTAGCCTCCCTAACCGGTTTCACGGAGCCTCAGCCCATCTTTTTTTTTTCTTGTCTCGCATTAGAGTCAGTTCCACATTAATTCCACAGAACTTGGATTAACGTCTGTGTCTCCTTCCCAAGCTCTTTGACTTGACTGGCTGTCTGCACGAAGGAGTGGGCTTGCCCCCCTCGCCCCCCCCCCCAGGCTTTCCTGGGCTGCTGGATTGGCCCTTATTTCAGAAACGCAGAACGTGTAGAGAAACTCGACATTTCTCTGGCTCAGGAGTTCGGTTGGCCTGTATTAATCTTCCGCAACTTTGGCTTGCCTGTGAGAATATATGGCACGTTTGGCCCACTTTTCTCAAAGACAATCACACAGAACTTAAAAGTTCTGCTGGCACCCCTCAGTTAAAAAAAAAAAATGAGGTGTCTTATGAATACCTTATGCAAACAAGCACAGCCTTTATCTGTTACTAATTATTTCCAAGCAGGTACTATCCAGATTTTTTGGACACTGACTCCCATCATCATAAACACCAGATGGGGGATGGGGAAATCAGTATATGGCAGATTGGTTTTGCCTTGATGAGGGAGCACTGTTGTTTGGCTAGAAGACCCATCTTTGTCCTGTTTGGTACATTGGCTGCAATATTTTGTAGATGGAGGTTGCCTATTCTGTATTGGGTGTCCAGTGGTGCTCGGATGCTTTTTTCTCATTGGTAAAATGTTATAATCATAACCCTAATTCATGCTAATTCAATTGCTGGATTTCTATAGATCTTTGTAGTTGTAGAAAAAGGCAGTAGTTGGCATGGTAGCTGGAAATGGATCTAACTATTAATGGTATAGTTACTTTTTTCTATTGGTGGTGTTTCAGTAATGGCTGGGTGTCACAAACATAATTTGTATTCACATTTTGGCAAAAATACACACGTCTTCTATTTCTGCTTTTGGAATCTTTTTCAAAATGGCAGAATTTTGGAAAAAACAAATTATTTTGTACACAACCTAAAGAGAAGAAGCGGGAGAAAATAGTTATCAAGGGCCCTTCCCACTGACTGCTTTCCCTTAAGCTGCTTGTATGTACTATTAAAAAAAATCTCTACAATTTGTGAAAGTGAGCGGAATGAGACTCCACCCAGTACTGAGGATGTTGTAAGAGGAGGAAAAAAGGAAGTAATTGTTCCAATCTGAATGTTAGGTGACTCTGGAGCGTACGCTGAGAACAGTAATAAACGTTAACACTTTCACCATTGCTAGTGAAATGTCTGCTGAATAATAATTGCATTTCCTCCCCAAAGTAACAGTATGATTGGCAGGAATCCACAGTCTTGGCTTTCTAGACTGCCATAAGAGACATTTGCCATTGATCATTCCCATAGTGCTCTGCATGACCAGAAACATTGAGAAAGGAAGTGGGCCTCTCATATCTCCCTTAGTGCTCATCTTTCACTGATGGTGAGTTTCTATCTGTTTCAAAGTTCAGCACAATTGAAATTTCAAGTTAAAAACATACTTCTCCACCTTTCTGGAGGGGATTTTTATATCCCCAAGTCTACTGCAAATTCAGCACAGTGCGAAGGTCTCCTCCTCACATTTCCAACTTCAGAATTGAAGAAGGATTTCCCTTTTGTTCCGACACTTGGCAAATACATTTGTGGAGGCCTGATGTTGGGAAGCTAGTCACAAGAAAATGGGACAGCAGAACATTAGGGAGTTGTTGAACGTGTTCTGTCATGCTTAAAGTTTATTTTGTTTGTTATGGAAATGAAACACAAGACTGACTGCATAGTGAAATGCATCAGAGTTGGATTAAACAGCTTCTTCTATTTAATAGCTATTTAAGACAAACTCTATTTAAATTTCTTTTAAGTTAGAATTCCTCCTTTACGCTTGCTTTATATGATTATAACTGTCAGCACATTATATCTGTTTTAGGTGATATGAAATTATTTGCTCTAAGAAAGATTTAGCTTCAACTTCTGTATTTTTGTTAACTTTTTTTAGTAGCTATGCAAATAGAAAAAAATAATGTCATGATGAATTGAAGTTAGGGTTATTTCTTTTACAGACTGCATTTATTTAGATTTTATGGAACTATTCTCACAGCATGTATACTTAAAGTATTTTACAGTGTAAACTGGTTCCTTAGATATTTAGAGTATGCCATATTTTTAGGGTCTGAGGCTGAGCTACACTTATTTTTTTTATTTCCCATTTTAAAGATTATTGTAAATGTTAACAATTGTTTGCGCATATCCACCATGCTTTTTAAAAATTGATTTATTGCAGGCTTGGTTAATTCTTGGATGGGAGACCTCTAGACAAGGTCAGCTTTAAACTTGACCTTAGTAGACATTGGCCTAGGATACCTTCCAAATCATTCTAAAATTGCAAATATTTGGATCAGTACAGAGTCATATCATCAGTCAAAGTGGCTGAGGAACTCAGTAGTCATGGCACTGCCTCCAGGGAATCCAAGAGTTATAGGATAAACTAGAAGTTTTAAAAAATCATCCCATGGTAAATAATTTCCATACTGTTGCAAAGAATACTAAATGGCTGAATCCATGAAATTATCAGGAGTCAAGTTCAACTCTTTTGACACAAACATAGACACACACATGAATAAGATGATATCAGTGGCAATTTGAATACCAGAAGTTGTTTTTCTCTTAATTTTAGTCCCTGGTGATGAGTTAAGCTTGAAAGAATTGAGGGTATTCAATAGTTCAGTTTTATCTCATAATTTGGAAGTTGTTTATGGTTTTGATTCTCCAGTAGACAGATACATCTTATATTACAGCTTTAGGACTTGCAGAATTTGATTATTTTGTATTATTGTGGAGATTGGCTGTATTTCACAATTCAGCTTTGGTTGGCTTTAGCATCTATAGTGGTAAAGAAATATTTTCTCATTTCATCTGCAGACAAAATTTGTAATACGGTAGTCTGCTGTTGAGCTCCAGCGGCACATGCTAACTGGATTCATGCCTTGCACGTCCCACAGTTTGTTCCATCATGATTTACTGAATTATACTACATTATAAACTAAATTACATAACAAGGTATAAAGCAGATTTCTAAACCACAGTGATTGCATTCATATAACATGCTCACTACTAATGTCAAACAAACAGTGTATGGCTGTTATATGAACCAGGCCAGTGTCTCAAAGGAACTGTATCAGTTTGCTATATTGTATAAAGATGCCACATGCAAGGAGTGTTTTTCAAGGTTGGAAGTTCCTACATAGCTGAATAAGAAATGAATGAATTATGCTATGGAACTAAGGCAAAATATAATTCTTCAAATACAAGTTATTGCTAAAGTATTTAGTATTTCCAACCTTCCATGTAATTCACAGCCTTTGCACTGTAGAAACTGATTTTATCAATAAGTGTCTCAGGCTCAAAGTCTGCAATGGATGGGCCAAGCAAAGGTTTTGGTTTTTTCACTTCAAGTACATGAAATAAATAACTTTAGATTATAAGATCCCACAACAATCATTTGCAGGAACAGAAAATAAGTTGGGATCTTCATTCTGCTTGCTTGCTTTCTCTTTATAAAGAGAAACAAAATTATGCTCAGCTCTTCCTGTTGCTTCCTTCAGAAAAGCCAGTAATAACATCTACTTTTTCTTTTCTCCAGAGGAGAAAGACTCATATGCACTAGGTGAGTTCCTCAGAAAATGCCCCTAATTCAGATATGGGCATTTTATCATCTGACCATCCATCCGTCCATCCATCCGTCCATCCATCTGGAAGTAAGCAAGGCTGAATAAGAAAAGAACCCTGATAGACAACAGATAATAGCAAATGAAGTAAAATTCATTTCAACAAAAAATATACACCATAACTGAAATTATACTAAAATGTTACTCCATTATTGTGCATAAAGCTGTACTGATATGAATGCAGATTAACTTGTTAGACAGCAGTAGAAATATACAACGTTCATGTAGCAAAATCACTCAGATGCTTTGTGAACTAAAAACAAAGTTATAGCCACAAGATTGATGTGATAAGCTGCAAAACCAATCACTCATTCAATCAAATAGACATACAGTATCAGACATATGTCTTTTTTTTAAATCTTGCAAGTCTGGTTTAGCAAGAAAAAAAACTAAAGATGGAAAGATGATTAAGCGTAAGTACATGACATGTCTTCCATATAAACAAAAATAATTAAATAGCATTGTATCAGCTATGTCTGTATTTTGTTTACTGCTAGTTGTAGATAAGCAATAAAACCAAAATCCTATACTAAATGCAGCATCCCGTTAGCCACTAACATGTCTAGATAACACTGTAGCCTTCTCCAATCTGGTGTCCTCCAGATGGGTTGAAGTTGCACCTTGTGTTGTAATTGTTAAGTGTTGGATTGGAAACTGGAGATCAAGGTTCTAGTCCATCTCAACCACATAAACTCTCTGGATGATCTGAGGCCAGTCAATCTCCCCCTGCCCAACTTTCCACACAAGGCGATTTTTATGGAAATAATTTTTTTTAAAAAATATGTGCATTGCCTTGAGTTTCAAACAAAAGATGATTGTCATAAATACTAACTCAAAAATATATGATTTTATACTAACGAATGGCCAGCTTGAATTTTAACCACTCCACAGGAGTTCCTTCCCTCTAGAAATTCATTTGCAAAAAGATCCTTTTGTCTTTGAATGGCTGGCAAATCATCAAGGATCTGCTAAACAACCTAATTCCAGCTGTGGTCCTGCATCTGAAAACTTTAATAACATTAAATATAAAAATCTGAATCTTCTATGAGTTCAGGCTTAGATTTAACAACCATATACAATATAGTGGGCAACTATGACCTCTTTACAACCTGTGGACCTCAAATCCCAGAATTCCTGAGCCAGAGACAAAGCTGGTTTAAACAACAGAATCCACAGGATTAATTCGTACATCTGCACAAGTGAAAATTCAGCTTGTTTGTTGGAGGATTTGTGTACTGTATGAACCCAAGTACTTCTGGTTTATTTAAACTATAACTTAACACTACATAAAATCAAGTCAATGTGTGCTCAGTAAAATTTCTAAAACCATCTGGGCAGAAATCTTGACTGGACCATCAGAGGCTTCAGTCTCAGGCTTTATTTTTTTTTAAAAAAAAAGCTTGCTGTGAGATGTTTAATATTTTGAGATGAGATGAAACTGAAAATGTAGATAATGTCACAAAGTTATATCAATGTTCAGACAATTTTGTTAAACTATAACATTGAGCTAAATCAGTGGTAGGCAAACTTGGCTCTTTCACATCCTGTGGACTTCAACTCCCAGAATTCCTAAGACAGCCAAGCTGTCT
>JANHZT010003073.1:28562-40710 GCA_032468215.1 Stegonotus admiraltiensis
TTCCGTGCGTAAAAACTTCTGATGGTACTCTGCTTTATGAACTATGACTCTGGTGGTGACACAACAATATCCTTAACAAAAGCAATGTATAAATTTTTATTAGAATACAAAATGGAGGAAGAGCATGTTAAAGAGACGGTGGTGGTATGGGCAAAGAATTTTGGGTACAATATCGAATTGGAAAAGTGGGAAAAATTGTGGGAAAGAAACAGGAAGCTAACTTTGGCCACATTGTACAAAGAGAACCTATACAAAATGTTTTATAGGTGGCACCTACCACCAGCTAAGCTAGCCAAAATGTACAAAAATTTATCACTGAATGCTGGAAATGTGATCAAATACCGGGCACCTATTACCACTTATGGCAGACATATAGAAAAGCAAAAGAATATTGGCAAAGGATCCAAATGTGGTTAGAAGAAATGACAGGGCAGAAAGTGGAACTCAAACCAGAACTACTTATGTTAGGAATTATAAAAGAAGGTTTAAGTAAAGGGTTAACATAATTAACAATGCATATCATAACAGCAGCAAGAACAGTTTATGCCCAACAATGGAAGAACAATGGATGAAAACATACCGAAAGAATGGGAAATAAAAAAGAAAGTACTTGAATGTGTAGAATGTGATAGACTGATGTTAGAACTGAAAAATAAAGGAGAGACAGAATACTATGAGATTTGGAATAAATTTTATCAAAGGTTAGATTGAAGGAATGGAAGTCGGAACAGATAAGAACAAAAATGTATAGATCGAAACAAGATGCAATATATGTAATATAGTATGTACCTGTAAACATATAAAAGAAGTTAAGTATGTGTATAGAATTAGTAAGTAGTAATGTATACTGAAACTGATGCCGTATTTTGTATGGCAAAGATATCCCCAAGACGGTTCCACCATGTCCGACTTTTGTTTTAACAATAAAGTTTTTTAAAAAAAAATTTAAAAAAGAAATTTCTATGAACTTTATAGTAGAATTATCTGAAAGTGTGGGAAACACCATAATTTGGGTAGTTGCAGACTTATTCTCAAAACAAGTCCATTTCATCCCATGCCCCCAAACCCCACACCTTGGCCAAACTGTTTATGCAACATATTTACTGACTTCATGGCATCCCTGATCACATCATCTCAGACCCGGGGGTACAATTTACTTTGTGGTTTGGTGCAAATTTTTAAAATTGATAGGAACCACCCAGGGCTTAAGCTCCTCCCATCGCTGCCAAATGAATGGGGGGTGCAAGAGGACCAATTCAGTGCTGGAATAATACCTCAGATGCTATATTATCAACAAGACAATTAGACTGATCTCTTGCTGTTTGTGGAGGAGGCATATAATAACTCAGTACATAGCAGCACTGGGTTTACTCCCTTTAAGATAGTCTTGGGTCAGGACTTTGTAGCAATCCCCAAACTACCCCTGGAGAAACCCCAAACCCCCTTGTTGATGGAGTGGATACAACAATTGCAAAACACTTGGTCGGTAGCCCGCAGAACCTTAGAAGCAGAGCAGGAAGCATTCAAGTGGCAAGCTGATAAAATGTGTGCCAAGCAAAAAGAGTTTAAAGTGGGCAACCAAGTATACCCTTCCACCAAATACATACAGTCTACCCAACAATCCAGAAATTTGGGCCCTAAACACATGGGCCCGTTCTCTATCAGCAAAATTATAAACCCGGTTACTGTGCAACTAGAACTGCCAAAGAACCAGAAAAGAATTCACCCCGTTTTTCACTGCAATCTACTAAAGCCAGAAGTCACCTCCCCCTTTGCCCACTTCCTCCCATGCCACTCATTCCCATTTTTTTAGAAGGACAGCAACACTTTGAAGTAAAAGAAATTTTGGACTCTCTCAAACAGAAGGGCAAAGTACAGTACTTAATTACATGGAAACATTTCCCTGCCTCACAATCCGAATGGATTGATGGATGTCACATTCGGGCTGCCAAACTCCTACGTTCCTTCCACCAGAAATACCCCAACAAACCCCAAATGCCTAATCCTACTTGATTGCTTATTTAAGTTTTCCTTTTTTTTCTTTCCCGGGGCTAACACCTCTGAAAAGGGGGGCCAAATGTCAGATGCCTATCTTTGTTTCTTTGACACTTGCTAGCAACTTCCATAACCAGGGGGGAAGGGGCATTTGGGAGGGGAAGAGTACTGGAGATGTGAAATCATGCTGTGAGAACTTGGGGACTATGGACACTAACAGGAACTAGAGTTGCCAAAGCCAAGTCATCTTCCTGCCGTCAAGGACACCAGCCCTGGGAAAGGAATTTATAGCAGCGCCTGATGCACCAGGTTCCCAAAACATCGGAATAGCATTTGATTGAATTGCATGAAGGGGAGGATTTTGGACATTGGGGATTGCTTTCAATATATGATTTTTGTGTGGATTTTCCCCAACTTGCCTCATTTGTGCTGTACTCAGTTCCCTAGTAAAAGTACCTTTTCTCTAACCTCCATAAAGTCAAGGGTTCTTTCCTAGGAACCAAATTAAGGTCAGTCTGACAGTAACATTTACTGAGGTTAAGCAGATTTGGATGTGGCTAGTGCCTTGATCATAGACAAGTCTTGAATCCAAGGAACATTACTTTGAATTCCATCAAAACTTTTTCTATGCACATAATTGGTTTTTCACCCAATACAATCCTCATGAGTACACAGAAGTAGCCTTTAAACAGCCAAGGATTTGGAAGGCAATCAGATCTAACTGCCATACCCAAATATAGGTAATTGCTCACCTTTATTCAAGATGGCTAGATATTTCAATCAAATAAGGATCCCCAAATTCAGAAGGACATTGCATTCTGGCAAGAGTTTGTTTGTTTGTTTGTTTGTTTGTTTATTAAAATTTATATGCCGCCCTATCTCCAAAGGACTCAGGGAGGCTCACAATTAATTAATGCCCTTCCAGCAGCTGTTCTTGAAGGAAAATTACAGGATATCCCATTCAAAGAAAGAATTTGTCCCTATTGTGAAGGAGTTTCTGAAATATTAACCTATGTTTTGTTATATTTCCCTTATTATAAACTTATCCGATTGCTGCAAAAAAATCATTTTATTTATCCATTTTATTTACTGTTGTTAGTGCCTGGTCAACATAATTATTTGTCTGAATATGTCTAAATTTTGTTTTCCATTTGTAAAATATGACACTCAAGCTTTATAAATATATGCTTTACTATAGTTTTTATTTGCTATCTCAGGATTTTTCTTTTTCCTTTAGAATTGATGATAGTAATAAAGTGTACTATTACAATAATAACCAATTGTTTCCTAGAACTGATGTTTCTTGAAAAGCCAATTTGAAAACTGATAGTATTTACTATATCCCAAGCTTCAGTCATACTTCATGGTAATTCCTAAGCAAATAACCTGTCATTTGAATTACCTCCAAATACATCGCGATTGAGTTCATAAAAAGACAACTGCACCATTCAATTATACTTGTTAAAATTACCTTTCTTTTGTGTTCTTGCCTAATCCTTTACTTCTTGCCAAAAGTATGCCTTTCTTAGAAAATCACATTTCACATGAATGTCTAAGATAGAGAGGTTTGTATGAAAACTGTTAGGAGATTACAGTAACATAGGCATAATTGTTTAAAGCTGCAGGAAATAAGAATAATATAAAAAAATAGTCTTGAACCAGTGTTCAATTCAGTATTGAGCTGATAGAACTATTGTGTATATTGTTTTTGTTATTGTCTTCTTAACTCTAATATTCAGCAGATTTGAAAGTCTTTGAGTAGCAGACCATCTATGGTAGCATAGCATTTGTAAACAAAAGCACAGATCAAATATAACAAAAAAGTAGCTTGGAATTTCCCCCCACTTCAAAATACCAAAGAGAAGGGAAAAGGCATAAATGGGTTTATGTTCAAATCCGAACACTTCCAGTAGAGAATCTAAGATACGGTTTACTAAGTCAGGATTGGAAAATCTTCACTTTTCAACCAAATTTCAAGTGACAGTTGCAAGAACAATCTTACATTTTTTCCTGATATAAAGAAAAATCAAGCTGACAATGAGAAAAGGAGAGATCCTACCTGCATTAGAGCTCAACCACTGGGAACTGCTGTCTATATTCCCAACTACTGTAATTACAGCTAAATGCAGCCCTTGACTGATAAATAACCAATGTCTTGCCTTAAAACTTTGGGAACTGGCAGAGCAGACAGGCATATACTAGATAATCCAGTAGCTGGATTCAATGTAATACTGCTTCATATTACTAATGCTACTTTTAGCTTGCTTATTCATAACTTTCAATGGTCTCTTCAAGGGTGTAAATCTGCACTGCGCAATACATTTCAAACTGGGTACAGATGGGAGAGTCAGCTAGCCAAAGCATTGTGAGAGCTATAGGGAAATTAGAACTAACAATGTAAGACCAGACAAATGAATGATCTGACTCAGCAGGTTGAGCCAGCATTCTGGGATGAGAACAATATTAAAAATCCAAGCATTGTGTGTTACATTGTCTTTCTCATGGAAATAGCAGTGAAATTGAGCAAATGCAATGGAATGGCATGGGACATCATTTGAATTAAATTGGTTGGGCAGCATTCTAACCATAATTTTGCTGCAGATCTACAAGAAAGGGCCTTACTAAAACTGAACTAAAACCTCAACAATTAATCCTCAATTTTTTTTTCAAAGAAATAACTTGCCATCATGGACCTGGGGAGATGATATCTGTGTATATATTACATTTCCATCACCTCTATCTCTAAAGAAATCAAGGAAGTATACAAGAAGTCAGACTCACAACAGTCACTTTGTGAGGTAGGTTGAATCAAGGGAATTAGCTTGGCAAAATCAGTCAGTAAGTTCCACAGTTCTAGAGATAGAAACTTGAATATCCCCATTTTATCTTTTATCCTATTTTAATAGCACTTTAATCTACAGTAATCTATGGTGCTTGGCTTTTCCAATAATAATAAGTCCAAAGATTTAACAGGTTCACTAGCATAGCTGATGCCTATGCTCTTCTTCTCAGGCAGTCAGGCAGCTTTTGATGAAAAACTAGAACTGCGGTATCAGGAATGCTGTTGTCAACTACACAGTTCCAGATAATGTCATGCCCAATAGCAGAAACAGATAACAAAGAATATTTGTTTTGCTCAACCAGAAACCTGAAGACTTTGAATTTGAGACTTTCCTTACCTGGGTGACTTTGACCAAGTCACTTTGTCAGCCCAACAATAGGATTGTTTTGGGAAAAATAGGAAATAGAAATAATTGTATAGCCTTGAGTTGTACAAAATAAAAGTGGGATATAAATCTAATAGTAAATACATTCTTACAAATTAAATATAAAAATGCTTTCCTACAATCATAAATAGATTCTGCATATTTAATTTCTAAATCAAATATGCATATTTATTAAATTACTTTATTAAACACTTTACCTTCTGAAATCATAACATGCCTGTGACATACAAGACAACATTCACAATAATAAAAATATAAACTATCCGTGTAACAGAAGGAAATCCTCCTCCTCCTGATTCAAAAGTCTCCACTTGCCCTTCCAATAGAAGCCAAGGTCTAGGAGTCATGGACCCTCAGGACAATGGTATCCCTTGGATACTGAAGCTGACAGACATTTTTGATGAATAAACAGCAACTACATATTGCCTAGGTTCAAATTCAGCATGTTTCTTTTTAGTTTCTTTTTCCCTTTTATACTGGGCACGTCAGAGAAAGACTTTGACAATATTATAATTGTGGATCTAGGGTAAACGAAACAAACAAAATGTTAAAAGTTAAGATATTGATGCAGCTATTTACCAAGCACATATGAATTATATTAAATTAACCAAACAATCTTTACAAACCCCAAGGCATATCGCAATGTTTGAGCACCCCTAATGTTTGGAAATTGAAAGTTGAAAAATTTGTCACGCTCTAGGTCAGTTATGGGTAACCTTTTTGTGATTGCGTGCCAGGAGCAGAGGGGAAAGGGGGTCATGTGCATGCATGCCCACACCCATAATTCTATAATTCTATAATTCTATATGCCCCGCCCTGCGTATGCATGTGCGACCCCCCCCGCTCCGCCGTCTCCTGGCACACAATGGCCCGGTAGGCCCGGTAGGCCTGTTTTTCTTTCTCCCCAGGCTCCAGAGCCTTTCTAGGAGCTCAGGGAGGGCAAAAACAGCCCCCCCACAGGTCCTCCGGAGGCTGGAAACGGCCCATCTGCCAACTTCCAGTGGGACCTGAAGGCCCGTTTTTTGTTCTTCCCTATGCTCCAGAGCCTTTGTAGGAGCTTGGGTAGGGCAAAAACAGCTCCCCCCCACCCCGGAGGCCTTCTAGAGCCAGGAAACAGCCCATTTGCCAACTTCTGGTCCCTGCCCCAGTAGGACCGGAGGCTGGCATGGCTAGACTCTGCCTGGAGCATGAGGCAGACAGGCCGTTCACGCCAGCAAAGGTTGGTGCAACCCTCTCCCACCAGACAGCATGACCGCTTCCTGGCTGGCACGCCTCTTACTGCTTACTGCGGCCGCTTCCTGCCGGTGGGTCTCCATAAGTGAGGAGCTGCACTCTCCTCCGGTCCTCCTCTAGCCCCCTGCCAGAGGCTTCTCCTTCTCCTGGCTGCTCCAGGAGCAGCCTCTCCCTCTCAGTCGGCATGCCGCTGCAGCCTTCCACTGCTCTCTCTGCCCCGCCAGATGCTCCTGGTGCTGCCAGGGAAACGGCAGCACGAGAACTGCTGTTGCCGGGGGCAAGACAGTGGCAGCGGCAGCAGGCCAGGGCTTCCTTCCCTCCCTTCCCTGGAGGCCTGGGACTATGCCAGAAGCCTGCTTGGGTGGGGAGACAGGGAAGCCCCGGCTCACTCATTATTGCCACCGCCACCCCTTGCACCTGATCAATCGGCTCCTTTTGGAAATTTGCTTTTCTTCCAGTGACAAGACTTGTATCCAGAGGATTGCAGACTGTCTCTTAGCACATGCAGAGTGGAAGACTCCGCTACCCTTCAGGGCTGAATACGGAAAAAGTCACTCCAAGGCATGGGCTGAGTGACAGGAAGAAGCTGCTGCTGGCTCCAGACCTGGCGGCCTACAGGCTCAGCCCGAGCTTTACAAGCTGCTGTGGTAACCGCACAGCCTTGCCAGCTCACCAGAAAGCCCACCTCGTACAGACACAGCAAGAATTGGTTGGGCCAAACAGCCCTGCCTCGAAATAACAATGCCATCATCACCACCACCACCACCTCCTGGAGCCTTTGCACCTCTTCCAGAAAAGGGCTAAGCAGGTCGCTCCCACTGCCCCCATTCTCCATGTGTTGTGGGGCGAAGGGGGAAAAAAACCCCACCGCAGCCCAGCACACCCTGAGCAGGTGGGCAACCAGGTGACTGAGGGGTAGAGCAGCAAAACACAGCAGCAGGCCACTTTTGCTGCATAGGCAGATGACGGGGATGTGGGGCGGGACGAGGCTGGCAGTGTAGTCACAACAACAGCAACAAGTAAAGTGAGAGTTTTCTTTCGGCCGGCACCATCTTAGGTTACGCAGGTTGGGAAGCCTTCTTGGCCACCTTGTGCTCTTTTGGAGGCTGGGTATGATTAAAAATATTGTTTGTAAAGGTCTTGAATGCCTCTTCAAGGCATTTTGCAAGGAGACAGAATGAGAACAATGCATTCAAAGTGTTCATTCAGGTTTTCAAAAATGCAGGAAGTCCTGTTCCTGGTGCTGCCGGGGAAGTGGCAGCACAAGAACTGCTGTTGCCAGTGGCGAGAGGGTGGTGGCACCAGGAGCAGTGGACTGGGGCTTCAATCTCTTCCCCTGGAGGCCTGGGGCCATGCCAGAAGCTTGCTCTGGTGGGGAGACAGGGAAGCCCCAGATCGCCCATTCTTGCCACCACCACCCCTCGCCCCCAATGGCAGCAGTTCTCGCACAGCCACTTCCCTAGCAGTGGCAGGAGCAGCTGGCGGGGGAGAGAGGGTGGTGGCAGGCTGCAGCAGTAGGCTGTTTGTGCCAGCTAAAAGGCAGTGGCGGCTACTCCTCCTGCCAGTCTTGCGCTCTGGGCAGCGTCCAGTTAGCCATACCTGGGCTCCCCCTGTGGCAGCCCATGTGGATCCTAGGCAGCGCAGCTTTGGGGCCTTTCCTCATAGTGGCAGTGGCGGTGACAAGGCAGGCAGGCAGCTGGGTGCAGGGAAATGACTGGCAGCAGTGCTCCTGGCTGGCAAGTGGTGGATGTCCCAGGGCTACATGTGGGTGACGATGGCATGGGCGGTTCGTACACACTCTAAGACATTAAGGCCAGCTGATTGTCGCGCGCGCATGCACACCAATAACCAGCAGACTAGCTGGCTGGTGCACATGTGTGCCCTGGAAACCCAGAAGCGGAATGGGCGACACCATGCCTGCTGGGCAACATGGCTCTGTGTGCCATTTCTGGCACATGTGCCGTAGGTTCGCCATCACGGGTCTAGCTATTTCTTCATCCATTGTTAATTATATGTCTCGGAAGATGGAGTTCAGTAGTATACAAAAGTCTTTCAGTGCATTTCTTTTGATGATGACAAATGTGTCGTCCATGTAGCGGCACCAAAGTATAGATGTTTAGTTTTGAAATGCAGAGTGTTCTAGTTCACACAGGACAGTTTATGCAATGACACCTGATATTGGGATCCCATACGTGTCCGTTTTATTTGCTCATGCCCTTTTGAATGTGAAGAATGTGAAAAACACCTCATGTTAATAAATATTGTTATTTATAAATAAATAAATAAATATAATATTGTTGAACTACTATTCTCAGCAATCCCACAGGGTGAAATTCAGCAGGTTCTGACAGGTTCTGGAGAACTGATAGCGGAAATTTTGAGTAGTTCGGAGAACCGACAAATACCACCTCTGGCTGGCCCCACAGTAGGGTGGGAATGGGGATTTTGTAATATCCTTCCCCCTGGAGTGGGGTAGGAATGGAGATTTTGCAGTATCCTTCCCCTCCCACACCCACCAAGTCACAGAACTGGTAGGGAAAAAAATTGAATTTCACCCCTGCAATCCCAGTTAGCATAGCCAATGATTAAGAATTTGTGTTTTCTTACAAGTTATCATATTCACAACACATCAGTAGTTGGGAGTCCACAATTCAACTGTGAGATATTTAAATAAATACTTTTTAAACAACTGCTTCTCTTCCACTTACAATGCTATACAACATTTGCATCATGCGCACATCTTTAAAAAAACCTTGCTTATGCCTATTGATTATTGCAGTAAAACACAAAACACTACTACAATACATGTAAAAGAGATGCCAGTGAGATCCTACCCTACTTTCATCCATGCAGTTCAGTGGTGAGTTGCTACCAGTTTGCCCCGGATCAGAACTGGTAGTAGCAACGGCGGGAGGGTCCGCCCACCCACCCGGGCATCTCTGCACATGTGCAGAAGCATTGCGCATGTGCGCGTGTGAGCAAACCAGTAGCAGCCAAAACTGAAACCCACTACTGATGCAGTTGTATATTTATTGTAATACAGTTCAATTCAATTATATTTTTTCCTCCTTATAATTTGGCCTTATAATTCATTCTCAGAATCTTTCACTGTTTGTTATCTTGTTTGTCAACTTTGATTATTAAGCTTTACAAAAGTAATGTGATACACAGTGACAGTGCTAGCACTGTTCAAATAAACACAGAATACTCGGGGGCAAGTTCAAACACACAGAAGCTTCATTTGGTTGAATAAATCTCAGCCATGTTGCTTTGTGCAACCCTATTTTTTTCTTTCCCCTTCTCTGGCAGGCCACAAGGAGAAGATTGAAAGTTTCGTTTTGGTTTTTAGACAGCAGAAATTTAACATACTATTCAAATACAAACACAATTTTCTGGTTTAAAATAGCTTTCATAGCAAGCAATAGGAACAACAACTTTGAAATACACTACTACATAAAACGGGACTCCTCAGAAAATGTAAATACATTCAAGTGCCACTGATTTCCAATATGTGCTTAACTTTGCCATAAAAATAGATTTGAGAGTGATTATTTATTTTTGACAGAAATTATTCAGCTTAATTTTGGTAAGAAAAACTATTTGCTTATTTAAGATATCAACTACTTTAAATATTTCCTCTACTAGTAACAACACAATTGTTTAAATATTTCCATAGTATCAAAATAGAATATATGTACTTAATTTTCAACATTTATCTTCTTTTAGAAGCACATGTTTTACAAAATGAGGAATATTAAAAATAGATTCAACAGCTTCTGTTCTTCCTGGAAAATATCTAAGCATTTTCTGCAATATATGCTATTAAGACTTGAAGAAAAATCCCCTTGTTTACCTCAAATTGCAGCTGCTTTCATCTGATTTTGCAACAGAGGAAATAAGCTCTTCATTTTTCCTGGATTTTTCAGTTTGCCTCTTTGCTTCTGTTGATGTTCCCTGAAAACACAGTTTTATAATATGGTAAAGCAACAAATCATCAAGTTTCAGTTTCCTTAAACATATTATTACACACCCCTTCATTTGTGGATTTGCCTGAAGTCCACAGAGTATCCCGCCTTCTGTTGATTTAGCTTAAACCAGATGTAACATCTTAGTTTCACAAACTTTTCATTCCAGTTACTAATTCATCTGACCAGTTAAAGGGAAGAAACGATAATCATTTGCAATTCTGTTTGGGAAAATTTTAAATGAGGACACTGAAAAACTAATAATTATGATGCTCAAATGTATTTCGCGTGCAACATAAACAAGATTTTTTTAATAAAAAAGTGAAGCTTTTAAAATAATTATTTATACCTGTGAAATTATCTATCTATCTATCTATCTATCTATCTATCTATCTATCTATCTATCTATCTATCTATCTATCTATCTCTATATCTATCCTATCTAATCTATCTATTGTTCCTCCAATGAATTATTTCCTCTCCATATGTTTTCAATTTCAAGTTCCATATTTTCTCAGACAGCTTAAAGAGTAGCTGGGGATTATAAAAGTTGAAATGTTACAACTTTTCCAGGTTACCCTGGAAGCATTAGGCTGAAGATGGTTGATATAATCTCTAGAGCAGGGCCCGCTCTAGGCTGAAGATGGTTGATATAATCTCAAATTCAAAGCCTGCTCTGCACCCCCTGCCTTGCTTCATCCTCCCCCACCCCCGGCCTCACTTCGATCTTCGCCACTTCTTCTCCTTGCTCACTGCCGTAACCTAGCAGGAGACTGAGCAACGCACTGGTGCAGTGGCCACAAATCAAGGCGGTGCGGGGTGGAGAAGGTGGGAGGTGCAGAACTGCCCCCCACACCCTGCACCGTCTTACCTAAGTGCCCCCTCAGACAGGCATTGAAGCGCCGCAACTGCCGCTGTAGCAAAACAGAGAGGAGGGGGGCTCTCCAAACTCTCTCTCTCTGTGTGTGTGTGTGTGTGTGTGTGTGTATGAGAGAGAGTGTGCAATCTGTTCTTCATCTGAGACACCCAAGCTGGCAGCGGCTGATTCCCCCCTCCTCCATCAACCAGTCCCGCCTAACCTGCTGCTTGCTTGGCCAGCCAGCTGGCGCAAATCCTTGCCAATCCTTGTCGTTGTTATCCTCCCTTCCCAAGGTGCAGCAGGCTAAGCAGGACAGGGTCTCATTCCTGTCCCAGTGTGGTGAACTCTGGCGGGCTGGACGCAACTGTAAAGAGACTGGCCCCACAGTGCTTCGTGCAGCCTTCAAACAGTAAGGCTGGCCATGGAATTGGAATTGGCCAGGCACAGGAACCAATGCCATCCATGGCCCTGGTGTGCTGCTCGCTTGTGTGTACCAGCCTAACTGTTTGAAGGCTGAACAAAGCCTTCAACTGAGCAAAGAAGTACTGCGGGGCAAGGCCCTTCACAGCCACCTCCAGCCTGCCAGAATTTGTAGTGCCGGGGCAGGAATGAAACCCTGTCCAGAGGAGCCTGCCGCTGCTTCAATAGGGATGATGACGAGAAAGCAAAGATTTGTGCCAGTCACCTGGCCAGGCAGGGAGCAGGTCAGGTGGGGGGAATCATGATGGTTCCTGTCACCCCCGCTGCTACCAGCAGCTTGCACATAAAAATCAGAGGAACTCTGATCAACTATTATTTATTTATTTATTTATTTATTTATTTATTTATTTATTTATTTGATTTCTATACCGCCATTCTCCAAAAGGACT
>JANHZT010003073.1:45918-55954 GCA_032468215.1 Stegonotus admiraltiensis
GTGCGCTGCCTGGAGAGTCCAAGAATGGGATATACCCAAGCTAAACTGACATAGGGTGGGAAACAGATTGGTCCAGGGTCTCCTTGGTCGGTAGGACTCGTTGCAATACTCGTCTCCCAAATGCAGCCTCTGTCGAAGCATACTGGTCCAGCTTGTAGTGTCTCACAAATGGTGAGAGGGACGCCCACGTGGCTGCCCTGCAGATCTCCAGAATCGAGGCCTGTGTCGCCCAGGTTGCAGAGGTTGCCGCACTTTGAGTAGAATGTGCCGTAATATGACGTGGAACAGGATGGGCCTGTTGTTCATACGCTAAGGCGATACAAGCCTTGAGCCAACGTCCAATGGTGGATGGTGACACTTTCTTCCCCATAGACGTGGGCTGGAATGACACAAACAAGGACTCCATGCGACAAAAGGAAGCTGTACATTTGATGTATCTCTTAACTGCTCTGCGTATGTCCAAAGTATGCCAGTGCTTTTCACGTGGGTGTCTCAGATTGGGACAGAAGTCTGGTAGAATGACCTCCTGTGCCCAATGGAACCAAGTATTGACTTTTGGTATAAATGTCGGGTCCAAGCAAAGAATAACCCTGTCTGGATGAAAGATGCACAGGTCTTGGCGTACTGACAGAGCTGCCAGTTCAGAAATTCAGCATGCAGAAGTGATCACCACCAAAAAGGCGACTTTGAACATGAACAGCCTGAGGGTGGTATCGTTCAAAGGCTCAAACAGTGGCAACGTGAGAGCCTGTAAAACCACTGACAGGAGGATCACCTGTCGGCCGTGACCAGGAGGGCCTTCGCACAGATTCGCTTGGTGGGCCAATTGCACCCTCTTCTAGACTGAGATGACCTTCGCACTGTCACTCATGCCCTGGTTACTTCCCACTTGGATTACTGCAATTCCCTCTACGTGGGGCTACCTTCGGGAGAATGGCAGCATATAAATATATGAAATAAATAAATAAATATCTGTGAACTGTTGGAGGCAACAGATTGGCAGTCCCTTTTAAATAGCTGCATACTCTAGGACGTTGGGAAAGAGGAAGAGATCCCTCACCTGGCAAGATGGTAGCTAAAGCAGCAACTTGGTGTTGGAGTGTGTTTGTAGACAAACCTCTTTTCAGTCCTTGCTGTAGGAAATCAAGGACTTGTGGAACTGTTGTGGAGGTAGGAACCACATTCGCTTTGGAGCACCAATGGCAAAAGGATGCCCAAGTGGCATTATAAATTCTAACCATCGATGGTCTCCTGGAAGCCAGAATTGTAGAGATTACCTCGGATGAGTAATGTCCTTTCTTGAGAGCCTCCCGTTGAAGTGCCAAATGGCTAGCTTGAACCATTGGGGATCTGGATGTTGAAGGCCCCCCTGGCTGATGGAGACCTCGTGTGGTGGTATTATCCATGGACAGGAAACGGACAGGGACATCAGGTCCGTGAACCATGGACGTCATGGCCAAAGAGGTGCTACCAAGATCACCTCCGCTCCTTCCTCCAAGATCTTCCTCATTACCTTTAGGATCAGAGGAATGGGGGGGAAGGCATACAGGAAGTCTGTTGGCCACGGGCAACGAAAGGCGTTGGTCCCTTCGGCTGTTGGCATCCAGTACCTGGAGAAAAATTGGGGTAGTTGTGTGTTCTGCAGATTGGCAAACAAGTCCAGAACCGGAGCCCCAAATAGGACTGTTATGTGATGGAAAATGTCTGGGTGGAGTCTCCATTCGGACTGGTCGATTGTTGTTCGGCTCAACCAGCCCGCCATGGAGTTGGAAGTCCCAGCTATGTGCTCCACCCGTAGCGACAACAGATGACGTTCTGCCCAAAGTCCTAACTTCTGCGCTTCGTGCATGAGGCATTTGGACTGTGTGCCTCCCTGCTTGTTGACATGCGCCTTGGCAGTGACATTGTCCATCAACAGAAGAACATGTTGATTGTCCAACTCCTTCTGGAAGTGTTGTAATGCCAGATGTGCCGCTCTCAATCCCAGCCAATTGATGTCGTTGAGCAAATCCTGTTGAGACCACCGACCTTGTGTCATGCTGGAATTCAGGTGAGCCCCCCAACCGAAGAGGCTGGAATCTGACGTCAGCACCAGTCTGGGAGGATCTCCAAACAAGCATCCCTTCTCCATGGCTGCCGACTTCCACCAATTCAGGGAATGAAAAACCTGTTGAGGAACTTTGACCTTGCACAGTGAGTTGCTGTAATCTGACCACTGGCTGGGTAAGAGGAACCACTGCAAGGCGCTTGTGTGAGGCCCATGGACTAGGCAAGAAATCATCTTCCCTAATAACTGTGAAAGGAGGAGTAGGGGCACTAACTGTAGTGTCTGTACCTGTCCTACCCTTTCCCGTATGCTGTCTCTGTGATCCTGAGAGAGGAACATCCGTGACAAGCGAGTATCTATCACTGCTCCCAAATGGGTTAGCCTGCTGGACGGTGTCAGGTGGCTTTTCTCCCAGCTCACAGTGAAACCGTGGTCCTGAAGAGATTGAATCGTGATCTGGAGGTCCTTTTCTGCCTGTCTGAGAGACGATGACTGAATCAGGACATCATCTAAATAACACTGCAGGCGAATGGGCCTCGCCCGCAACTGAGCTGCAACTACGTCCAGCAGCTTGGTGAAGGTTTGCGGTGCTGACGAGAGGCTGTATCCTGTACTGCCAGTGGTGGCCTGCAAAGGCAAACCTGATCTAACACCTCCCCAAACAGCTGACGCCCTTTAAAGGGAGTAGCAGCCAACCTCCATTTGACCTGTCATTGGCGTAACCATAACAGTCTTTTAGAAGTTACATTGGATGCCATGGCTCTAGATGCAAATTTAGCTGCTGCAATAGTTGCATCTGAGGTATATTCAGTTGCAGCTATGAGCTTACTAATATCTTGTTGAAGCCGGGTGTCCTCTGGAGAGGCCCTGACCTGCATTTGTTTCAGCCAAAGTAGAGAAGTTCTAGAGAAGAAGGAAGCAGCAGTGGCAGATCTAATTGCCCAAGCTGCTGCCTGGTGGGTCTTGCGGGTGGATAAATCTGCCTTCCTATCCTCAGTTTTTAGACCCTCAGCTGTGTCTGAAGGGAGAATGGCAGCTAAAGCCAGATTGGCCAAAGGGGCATCAACATCTGGAACCTGAAGAAGGTCTTGACATGTCCTCATGTTCAGTTGTGAACATTTTCTTATCCATGCTACTAGGTGTGGGCACCGAAGCAGGGTGCTTCCATTGCCTTTGTATGACATCCAGAAAATATTTTGGGGAAGGAATAACTTCCTGTGTTTTGGTTTGTTCTGAAAATAGGGTGGCACAAAGATCCTGAGGTTCCACAGAATCTGCATCAGAACTCTCCACACGCCCCATATTAGCTGTCATCTTAGCCTTGAGTAATAATGTCTTAAAGAAACTGGGACGGAATAAGCCAGAATAAGTTGGCTTCTCTGGGGAAGCCCCTTCATCACCTGAGAGTTCAAAATCTCCCAATTCTTCCTCCCCTTCCAGCGAAGCCTTGCTGTGTACTGAATGGGTAGTATGATGAGATTCCTCAAAATAACTCTTTTCCCTATGTGAAGTAGGATGCATAGGAGTAGACCTTGAAGGTGCTCATGGGAGCAGACAACCCTCTTTGTGCCAGTGCATCATCAATGCCCTGAGTGATTGTTTGCACTATAGCATAACGTAGTTCTGCAGACAATCCTGAAGCTGTAGGCTCCAAGGGGCGGAGTCCCACTGCTGTGGGTGTAAAAGTTGCAGATGGAGCAGGGTGCCTAATGGCCTGTCCCTGAACTAGACCTGAAGCATGACAAACAGGATCAGGACCAGGGCTAGCCTGAGGAGGATCAAGAAAAAATTCCTGAGGTTCCTGAGTAATAGTAAGTGACCAATTAGGCTGGTCCTCTAAAGGCAACTGAGGTTGTACATCTGTAGGCAAGATAGCCCTGACTCCCAGCAGGTTCTGGAGATGTAGGGCCTCTTAACTGTTGCTGAGCCTTTGCAAAATGCTTTTCTAAGGCCTTTTGCCTCCTTTGGGCATCTTTTTCAGCTGCAGCAGAAGATGTTTTAGAATGCTTGGCTTGGGAGCTAGAAGCAGCCTTGCTGGAGCACAGTGTGGGTCTCTTAGACAGTGAACACTGATGCTTACTAGGGGACGATCCCTCTGAATCACTAGAATTAGCCATAATCAGATAATACAGGTAAGAGAAGTCAAAGAAATTCAGATAAACTGAACCAGGTACTCACTGCGCAGGCCAAAACTCTCAAGCTAAACAACACAGCTTGTTAGAGTGCAAATGCCTGCAAGGCAGAATAATGCAGCAGCAGCAACATTGGCACTAATAATAGTAAGCACTCCACTTGCTGGGGCAATGTGAAAACCGGCAATACGGCCACTAAATGCTCCCAGATGATGCCTGGAAACCGACAATACGGTTTACTTGAGTGTAAATGCGATGACTTGGCCTCAGAGATGATTTCCAGCTGGAATCCTTGCTGCCTGGTCCACCGGAGCGATCAAAATGCTGCGTAATGCTGCAAACAAAATGGCCACCGGCCCTCAAAATGGCAGCTATCAGCACCCTCCCAGCTGAGCCATGGCTCTCAATCAGCCTTCAAGGGAGAAAAAACGAAGCTTCGATCTCCCCAGCTCCTGCCCTGGCAGTCTGAAGCTCTGCTTCCCCCAGAGCAATTTTTCAGCCACATGGCAATGACCGCCTCTGTAGTGCTCCAAGTGCTATCTAGGAAGAGCTCACAGTGCTGTCTGTCTCTCTGCGCTCCACTTGCCAAGCCGCGATTTAAAGAGGCTCTTTATTCTCTCTCTCTCTTTTTAAATAACCAATATTTCCAATTTAATTTGATTAAATTTTTGGAGCCAACTCAAATCGGACTGAGTTGAAAAACTGAGGCTCGGCCAGAAGGAGAGGGCATGGCCAAAAGAAATTCCAACTCAGTCTCTACAAATCTGACTAAATTAACCCATTCTTGGACTCTCCAGGCAGTGCACTGGAGAAGTTCTTAGTATGTCAGCTAATACTTTGTTTTTAAAAGTTTTTTCTCATTTCTGTCTTACTACAAAATCAGCACAGACAGAACCCCCAGGTGAATTCGTTTCATTCAAAAAGAATTTCATAGTATTTCTGAAAAAGATGCAATACAACATTTAAAAAAATAGACATATACTTTTTAAAAAATCCTTCAGAATTCCTTGTTTATTTCTAGCTAAACTGCTGTATGATTGCAGCCTTAGATAGTTGTCAAAATATAAATTAGGAAACAGAATATATTATTTAATAGTATATAAACTTAACCAGCCAGCATTATAATGTCAATAATGCTAAATTTATTTCTAAATTCATTACAAATTTGAATATTTTAAAATAAGGGTTTTTGTGTTAGTTGTAACTAAATCATAGTATTATGAATGATTGAAAAAAAATCTTAATTAAGGTACTTCTTTTTAAAGTCCTGGAAAAATTTTCGCAGAAATAATTATTACTGTGGACTTTTTAATTATTAAAAAGGCAATGGTATGCAATACCTATTTCTCATCAAGGAAATTACACAGTAAATAGAAAAGTAATTACAGAATTATTCTTTAAAAATATGCCAGAGAAGAATATACATGTGTAATTTTAAGAAGCTACCCCAGAACAGCAATTTCAATTTCTTCCATCAATTGCTACTGGAGGAAGTTATTTGGTACAAATAGCTGCTCAGGTTTGAAACGATTATACATTCTGGTACTAGTTGTAGGGAAGAAAAAAACCCACTGTCCATCAAAACTTGCAGGTATTATTTTTCATTCTTCATAATGAAAAAACATCGTGAATTAATAACTTTCAGGTATATAATTTACTGATTTTTTAAATAACAGAACTTGCTTCATACAATAAGCCCATTGCTGGCAGTTTAAAGTTAGGAATAAAACAAGACAAGCAATTATTTTCTTACCATTTGAGCCTGCTGCTTGTAACTTTCAACAGGAACTCACCTTGAATGATACTGAGAGGGCCATGAAGCACAGACATTGGTGGAGGAGAGTCTTGACGCAGCTGTTTCAAGCCGATTCTCAGTGAATTTGGTAGCATGCCAGGAATGAGGCCTGCAGGCTAGATCATTTTTTCTGGAATGAGAAAAGTGAAGCAGCTACAATTATTGCATATGGAAATCACACTATGTGGAAAACAACCAAAGACCTACTTAAGTTAACAGATACAATAACATGGATTGCATTACAGAACATTTTCATTTTTCTAACAAATCACCTCTTAGAAGAATCCAGCTTTTGTTTTAAATGACATTCCAAATGGATGATGAGTCAGTGACAGCAAGCTGAAGCATTTTTTAAGAGGAAACAATTTGAAACAATTAAGCCTGGTATACAAGCAAAGAAGTACAAAAAAAGTATTCTGAGCTCGATCAGGGATCAGACATTCCTTTTATTTGAATCTCAGAATAGAATAGGTGTGGTTTGTTAGCTATAGGAAAGGCTAAACTTTGATACAGATGCAAATGCCTGCTGTTTACAGAATCAAGAATCCACTCCACATTCTACAACTGTAGAACCCCACAGCTGAAAACCAGAAGCTTATCTTTATGCTTTTTATAACCCATTTAGCTTTCTTCTTCAGGTGTACAAAAATGTACGAAACAGCAAGCAGGAAGGAGCCTTTTATGCTCTACAGAGCAGGGATGGGGGGACTTGTTATGGCCAGTTGCTTCAAAATTTTACATAACTTGGAACGGATAGAGATTATAGCCCAAAGTGCATGAGAAAAAATAGTCTGTACTGTTAGTCTAAATAAATTCCCATTTCCTAAAGATCCTCAAGTCCTATGTAACTCCCTGTATGAAGCTGTCTAATGTTTGAGTAGATCTAATTCCACCAATCTAGCAATAATTATTGTGCTGATCACTTCATGATCAACTGATGCATAATTGGATTGCCTAATGAAAAAAATATAAATAAAATTTACATTTACAGTATAATCCCTTCATATGATTATATACTTACAAGGAAATTCATAGGATTTATTTCTTCATGAGCATTGGTGAAAATGCAGAATTTCATTACAAAAGTCCTAAAAGTGCTTTTCCAAAAGGCAACTGGACTTTATTGCTTTTTCTTTTGAAATAGTTGCGCTTCTCATCCAAGCAGCTTTTCAGAAGCAAAAAACAAAGTCCAGTTGCCTTTTGGAAAAGCACCTTTGGGAAACCATGACCTGGATGATTAAGAAGACATTCCACTGCAAAAGGTTAACTTTTACATGTGCTTATTATTTATTTAATGTATAACTCACCCCTCCCACACAGGAGCTCTTTGTATGTTATATAGTAATCTCCTTTCATCTTATCTTCAGATCAAGCAGCCTTGTGAAGTATGGTAGAGTGACTTTATCATGTGAGTTTTTATGGATAAGAGTAGACCAAAAACCTGTGTCTCCTGGCCCTTGTTCTATAGCTAAGTACTACATCATAATAATTTTACTGGCTTTTTATTTGTATGAGATGTAGCCCAGTTATAGAATATTTTATTTCTGGATGAATTTGGGTTAAACTCTTGTATCCCAGGTAAGGCTATAAAGTGAAACATGGCTGCAATTGACAAGCAACTGTAGAATGCAATGGGTGATTTATTGTTTATGTTCTTTTTTTAAGTATGTTTTGTTTTTGAAAAATTAAATAAAAAAAAAAGCAACTGTAGAATGCAAATCTTTCCAGACAAAGGCAAAACTTATCAAATCATTAGGAAACACCCCAAGCTTTCTCTTAAACTGATTCAGGTCCATTAGTTACTGTGGACAGACAGATTTTATTATTTTTGCCTTGCCTTTATTATTTTTATAAATGTTTATAAATATTTCAAGATGGTGAACATACCTAATACTCCTTCTTCCTCCTATTTTCCCACATCAACAACCCTGTGAGGAAAGTTGGGTTGAGAGAGAGATTGGCCCAAAGTCACCCAACTGGCTTTCATGCCTAAGGCAGGACTAAAATTCACTGTCTCCTCTAGGTTTATGTGTTAATGATTAGGGACGAGGGTAACACCAGGAAGCTGAAAAGAAACCACAGAGTGATTGTGACTCACAGACACCTGATCATATGATAAAATACTGGTGGTAATGTCTTCCACGTTCAGATCATGTCATTACTTCCCTGAGATTAAAAAAACAACCATCACCAGATCTACAGTATGTCCTAATGTGCATGTTAGGCCATCAATAACATAGTTAGATTTATGATTATAATCTTCAATCTCATTATTATCTTCAGTCAGTTATTGGTTTTGTGGGTCTTTCTTACATTATTTTTTAAAAAAATATGCCAGGGAATGCTCTACTACATTTTGATCTATAAAGCCCTCTTTACATTCTTTTTTAGAGAAAAATAATCTTGCTACTTAATATATATTCCTGAACATATTCAGAAGCCCCAAACCATATATTTTCCACAACAGATTCTATGAATCCATTTAACTAAAGTCAATCTAAAAATGAAGTTTTAATCCCTACATTGTTAAAACTCTTAATTTGCATAAACTCAAGGGCACATTCACCACCAAGGTATTATTGGTGTTTTAAATCTCATAGTGCTGCTTTGTTAACCAGCAACAGATGTATGGCTTTACTTCACAATGTATTTATAAGGCAATATAATACCTTGACAGCTTTTTGATATCTTATGTCTATCTTTCTGTGAGGCATAATGGATATTCATGGCTGTGTTCACAGGATCAGATCTAATTTAAATGAACCACATCAAGGAAGGAGTTTTTAGAATTAGGAAATTTTTGTTTTATGACTTAAACCCAATATGTACATTATTTAAAGACAAGTTTCTTTAAATGTCAGTTGGAATGAAACTGCAAGCAGTAACCTTTAATAAAAAGGTTTAGCTTTAACTTAAAGAAAAGTTGAAGCAGCAAAGTCTCTTTTCTGATGAAATTATTTTCACTAAGGAATCATATACATATTTTATGGGGAGGAGAGATGCAACTTTAACTTTCTATACAGTTCTCACCTCTTTGAGAAATGGGGTAGCAAGCAAATATAATGGAATAGTGTTATTTAACTACAACTGTCCACAATGAGGTAGCAGTTAACATTACTGCTATGAAAAAGATAATTTGCATTTTAGAAATACAGCCTGTTCTCTTAACTTTGAACTAAGCTAAAGTGATTTATGCTATGAAACTGAAGTTGAAAGGAATGGAAATTATCCCAACACAAATGAAATGAATAAGACAAGGAACTAGAACATAAGTGTAATATAACTTTAGAAAAGAAGTAAAAAAAGGCAGTAACAGATGGTTTTAAGTTGCAAAACTGGCAAAATTACAGAATAGCAATTGTAAAGGTATCATTGAATTAAACTTTCATACTGAGGAATAGACCACTTTTTTGAGTAGTATTGCCTAACTTTAACTTCAGTGGAAAGACTAAGGTACACCTGGATATGATTACTGAGTGCATTGTGTGCTAGGGAAGCAAACGGCAATCACTCTGTATATCACTGATTTGTACATATTGCATAACTTTACCCTTATTTATTTCCTAGGACCAATTTGCATAACAAAGAAATGTTTTATTGCTAAATATATGCCTTTAAAACAACAGAAATATGGAGCATTTAGAGCAGGGGCATCGAACTCAATTTCATTGAGGGCCGCATTAGCATTGTGGCTGCACTTAGACCAGGTGGTTGCGGCCCAATGGGTGGGTGTGGGCAGGTTGGGTGTGGCCAGCTCGACGCCGCTTGCGTCGGGTGGGGGGTGAGCCCTGTGGAGGATTGGGTAAGGCTAGGGGGGATAGAGGGGTCTCTGGCAGAAAGGGGCAAGACCAGGGTGGGTGCTGGGGTCCAATCCACCACAGGAACAAAGACAGAGGGTTTGTTGCGAGGCAGCTGAGTTGGTTGCCATCGTCATGCTGCAACCCCTGCACGGTCTGCCTCCGCCATCAAACCTGGTTCTTCAGTGGACTTCTGGGTTGGCAACGCTGTCATTGAGGACGATCCTTTTGGGTCGCCAGCCCCGTGATCTGTAAAAGCCATCCT
>JANHZT010003075.1:38087-49587 GCA_032468215.1 Stegonotus admiraltiensis
GCAGGGGAAGGATACTGTAAAATCTCCATTCCCTCCCCACTCCAGGGGAAAGTTACTGCAAAATTCCCATTTCCTCCTAATCAGATGGGACTCGGAAGGCAGAGAGTAGATGGGGGTGGGGCCAGTCAGAGGTGGTATTTACCGGTTCTCCAAACTACTCAAAATTTCCGCTACCGTTTCTCCAGAACTGGTCAGAACCTGCTGAATACCACCTCTGGTATGTGGATATTGTTCATCTCTATATGCCTGTTGATGACTGATTTGTTCTTGCATAACACAAGCTGTGTAAGAACACTATATAGACAAGCACAAACACATTGCAGAAATCCTGAACAGCAGAAAAAGAAAACATATTTATTTATTGATTGATTGATTGATTGATTGATTGTTTCAATTTATATGCTGCCCCTCTCCGAAGACTCAGGGCAGCTCACAATACATTCAAAAAGCACTATAAAAACATTTAAAAATTAAAAACATTAAAAACATAAAAACCTATTCACACCATTCATGGCTGGATCTCGTCAGATTGCAAAGTGAGATCAACGGCCCCAGGCCTGCCGGAAAAGCCAGGTCTTCACTGCTTTTCAGAAGGCCAATAGGGTGGGGGTGGTCTGGACCTCAGGAGGTAACTGGTTCCAGAGAGCCGGGGCAGCCACAGAGAAGGCCCTCCCCCACGGGCCCGTCAGCTGACATTGTTTAGCTGACGGGACCCGGAGGAGACCAACTCTGTGGGATCTTATCGGTTACTGGGAGCTATGAGGTAGAAGGTGGTCTCAAGGATAACCTGGCCCTGAGCCATGTGGGGCTTTAAAAGTAATAACCAACACCTTGAATTGTGACCGGAGACCAATAGGGAGCCAGTGCATCTTGTGGAGAATTGGTGTAATGTGGGTGTACCTAGGTGCACCCACGACAGCTCGCGCGGCTGCGTTCTGGACCAACTGTAGTCTCTGAACACTTTTCAAGGGTAGCCCCATGTAGAGCACGTTGCTCATGTAGAGTGCATTGCAATAATCTAACCGTGAGGTGACAAGGGCATGAGTGACTGTGAGGAGAGCCTCCTGATCCAAGATTATCTATACAACATCTTCCAACAAAATGCAAAACCATGCAACTTCATAAAAATGTGCCTGATCACTCAACCCAATATAGCACAACCAACACACTTATCTGTGAAAAGATAACATTGCCACACATCAGAAACAAAAGCCACCGACTATTACAACCACATGGCATTACTGTAGCATGCAAACCAACTAAAGCCTTCCAAAAACATCCAAAGCAAAGCAAACCAAAAAAACCCAGCAGCCCTGGAACAAAAAGCAGGAGTCATTCACAATATATAGTGTTAAGTGCAACAGCCACTATGCAGGACTAATAGGTAGAAAACTAGCAGAATGCCTCTATGAACACTAGCAGTCAGAAGATATAATGAAAACTCCTTAATTTCACAAGACAAGGATAGATATAATCATATTTTCAACCGGCAAGCCCAAAAGCTCTAGAGAAGGCTAGCACTCAAACCACAAACAAGCTAACAATGAACAGCCCAAGGAACAACCAAGATTACTCTCACTAACACTAACAGGGCAAGCCGCTAATATATAAACCCCACTTGCATCGATGTCACTAGTTTGGCAATGAAGCATCTGCAAGAAAACCACCAAGCTCATAGAGCACCAAGGACCCACAGTTCAACCCTAAGCCACAAATATTATCTTCTATTAGTAATTCAAATAGGAAGTGACTGAGGCAAAATCATCACGATTAAGGCCCCCAAGTCCAAAAGCAGATGCAATTGGTGCAGTTAGCTGACTTACACACACACACACACACACACCTATAGCATTTTCTACCTGCCTCCATATGTTCATTTTTCAAAGGAGCTGATTATCTCTTATTAGTATGTAGGGCTTTATAGAAAAGGAAATGTTCCAAGGTCGGCAAGAGAGTAGAATTTACTCTTAATTTATGTGATGAATTGTCTCTCAGTTCAACTTAATAGTCAGGAGGGTTAATTATAGGCTTTATACTTATCAAGAGCTTGCTATTTCTTTCTTTTTTTAAGTCAAATAGTAAACCTTTCATTTGTTTAAAGGTTATAGAAAGCATGGCATGAGATGATTTGCTATTATTTCTTCAACAAATAATATTTATTTTAATACCTCTCTGCTATTATAATTATATTACAAGTATATATGGAAGAAAAACTACAGTTTCTTTTGTCTGCATTATTCAGGACATTTTATACCTGAACTTCAGAAACACAAGATACCATAAAGATTAGATGAGGCTGATAAAAAGCAATCCATCTACTTGAATTAAAAAAACAAAAAAACAAAAATTCTGGTAAGAAATTTACCAGAAGAAAATAACTTTTAATAAATCACATTTTCCTTCAGATACAATTGGCTTATTGTACTAGAGTAAAAACAGCTCTTTCTGACTCAGATTGTCAGGTGCAAGGGATCAGGACCTGTCAGAGTATATTCATTAACTGGAATAGGACATGGTAGCAAAGTCAGCCAATGAGGGCTAATTTGGAGCTGAGACAGACTGGAGCCAGGGCATGTCTTAGACTGCAGCTTCTGATTCTGTGCAGAGAATTGAAACTGAAACTTCAGAGTGTGTGTGTGTTACTCTCACTGCTGTACTCTTGTGTGTGAACATGTCTGCTGATCTGAGCTGAAGAACCACTGTTGGTATTGTAAATATACTTCATGTGTTATTATGAATATAAAGAAGTTAATGAATCCAGCTGATTCAGTTATCTGTGCGTGCTTCTGGATTTGATTTTTGCAAGAAACTCTGACAGGACCATAGCTCACGTTGCAATTATAAAGAGTTATCACTCAAACCTATACACAAGAATCTAGTTATTAAAGTTCAACATTAAATTGGCACCAGATAAGGGTCAGTGAAATTCAAGAGGACTTGGACCTGGACCTCAGTGTAATGACTCTAAACCAGGAGTGTCAATCTCATGTCACCACGGTGGCATCATGTGATGTATCAGGACTTTTTCCCCCTTTGCTAAACCGGGTGTGGGCGTGGCCAACATGTGACACATCCAGCTCGTGGGCCAGGAGTTTAATAGCCCTGCTCTAAACTAATAACATGCTTAAAACTGCTCCCCAACTCTGCCTGCTCTTGTCCTTCACAGGGCTTTTTATTTCAACATCACCAACTCAGACCCAAAGCCCATCAAAGTTGGCCAGATATATGGCTGCCAGAATGGAATAAAAAGATATGGCACCCTTTCAAGATAGTGACCCCTAGATTTCTGACTAAATGTTACTTTAACTCTGACTGTAGAACCCTAATCTGTATTCTACTGAAGTCAACATAGACAAGACTTCATCCTACACAAATAAGCTAGCTTTAGAGGACATAGCTTCATGACACAGAGTTTGCTCCTTCAAAACCATATTAGCTATGCCATCCCCAAACATCATGATTGACAATTGGGATCAGGTTTATAGGTAGGTAGGTAGGTAGGTAGGTAGGTAGGTAGATAGGTAGATATAGATATTGTAGATATTGTAGATATTATAGATGTAGATGTAGATGTAGACACACACACACACACGTACTTTTAAAACATATTATTTTATATAGTCAAAGATAAGCCCATCTGCAAATAAACTCAGTCTAGTTGTTGTTGTTGTTGTTTTAGTATATTGTGAATCTGAAATTCTTGGCTTAGCTGTGATTTAATACAGCAATTAAAAAAAAGATGCCACCTATGATGGTTTGATCTAAGCTCCACCTGTTTTTTAATGGATGGAACTTCAAATATTGCCAAAATATTGGGTTATTGGTGTTTTTTTTTACAATACCCTGCAAAGCACCATAGACTGAGATTTCTCTTCCCTTCTGTCTGTTTAGACTTGTCACCAAAGAAATGAAACAATTTTAATAGCCAATCTGAAAGAAAACTAACCATTATTTCTTCCTCCGGAAGGGTAAGTATTCAGTATGTATTTGCTCAATTCTGACTCACTGAAACAAATGCTTGAGTAGCCATGTACTTATCAACACAGGCTGTCCAACCAGCCGTGTGCATAAAATGTATAATTTTTCAATTAGTGACTGGGAGAGGGTTTAATATATCAGAAATATCATTTCAGATGTTTAATTTTAATGGTTCCCTGCATTATTAGAGTTTTCAAAATCTGTATGAATTAGTTTCTAAACAACGTCTGATATCACTGATTTCTCGGTGATATAATAAATTAATCTCTACTGTTCTTTTGAGTTCAGATAATATAATCAGATCATTCTAGGCCTCCACTGGAATGTTCTATTTATTTTTGAACCAAAAGGGGGAGTAGGTTGGAGTGGGAGAAGGGGGATAATGAGAAAGAGAGAGTTGACAATAAAGACATGGATGATGAGGTGCTCTAAAAATGATTAGGCATGCAGGAAGAAAAGATTTAATTTGGGAGATTGAGAACGGTGGAGATATTTGCTTTCTGCCTACACACTTTCACTGTTGTTCAGTATAACTAAAGCCTTTAAATACTTTATAAACTGAAGAAATTAACCACAAAATGCCTGAAGGAATCACCTACTATACATCATTTGTATATTTCTTCTATTAATGGAAGAAAAGCTTCACATGTTTGCTTTTCAAACAATTGAATAAATGAGAAGAGAATTTTTTAAAAATCCAAATTTACTTATACTCTTCTGAAAGGTAAATCAGAAAGACAAAAGAAAAGGACAGATTGAGTACTGACACCTATTCTTTCTCTTGTCTTTCTGATTTACCATTCAGAAAAGTATAAGTAGACCAGTACTCATATTTTTTTTATTCTCTTCTGCATATGACAGATTAGATCTGGAAACAACCCAAATCTTTTGGGGAGAGAGGGGGGGAAGGGAGAGAAGGAGAGAGAGAGAGAGAGAGAGAGAGAGAGGGAGAGGGAGAGGGAGGGAGAGAATGCATGTCCACTTGCAACACAATTTTGAAATCATACATATTTGTATATTCCAACAATATATTTTACAGTATAAATAAATGTAATCTGGTCATGTACTAGAGCCCTATATTACACTACTGATTAAACTAAGCCTTTTTGAGCCTGAAATTTATATTTAATTTTGTGACAAAGTTATACTTTAGTCCAGCTGGAAGAACAAGAGCTGGTAACATGATCAAGAGTAAGGAGAAGATGTTAGATAGCCTACACACCTAAATTGAATGTAAAATAAATATATATAAAAGCTAGGTTATCATAGTAAGATACATACTGAAATGAATGAGGGGTTCATTTCTCCTTTAATTTTAAAAATAGCAAGAATCACTCAGTTTGCAATCCAGTTTGCCTATCGACTACACAGAACCAAGAAAGTTTCCTTCTTAGTCTGCTTTTGTTGTTTTCAATAACAAGTGCTGTACATACTGTATTGTGATTGTTGGTGACAGGCTAATCT
The DNA here is from genome assembly GCA_032468215.1 of Stegonotus admiraltiensis. Taxonomy (NCBI): domain Eukaryota; kingdom Metazoa; phylum Chordata; class Lepidosauria; order Squamata; family Colubridae; genus Stegonotus; species Stegonotus admiraltiensis. Next base: position 43,530 of record JANHZT010003075.1, read on the forward strand.
GATCTTCTCCAATAATTTTATTTTCAACAATTTTTTTGCTTTCAATTTTTATCTTCTGTTTTACTCTAAAGAATATAAAGTGTTGCAGTTTCAGAATTCAGTAGATTTACTCAGGTTCTAGAATGTCCTTGAGAACACCTTATTTACATAACCCAAATTAATAGACTTTCAATGAGAGAGACAGGAAGACGCTCTAGTGTTATTGTTGAGCATTGAATTGGGTTGAGCTTGCCTTGAACTGGGGTTATCTTCCAATAACTGATTCAAAATATAAGGAAAAAACTATACACAGTAAATTCTTTCAGCCTATTAATAGGGTGTCTATGGGGATTCTCAGTCATCTAAGTCGTGATAGTCCCAAAAATGCTTTTTCAAGAGGCAGCTGGACTTCCTTTGTTTTTCTTGGAAATATTTCACTTCTCATCCAAGAAGCTTCTTCAATTCTGAACTGAAGTCTTCAAGGAAAAACAAAGAAAGCCCAGTTGCCTCTTGAAAAAGCACCTTTGGAACAATTAATAAGGTTTTCTTCTCTGTCAATTTAAACACTTCCAGAGCAAATAAATTAAGGTCAATAATGATATCACCTAAAAGCAAAAAATAAACAGAAGGAGATGTAGGGAGCAAACTGGTACACATGTTGTTACACCTGGAAGCATCTTATAATCATTATTCCATGGAAATATGCAAAGAATGAGCCCAAATATCTCATGCTGATGAAATGCTTTTTGGTGTGTGTGTGTGTGTGTGTGTGTGTATGTGTGTGTATATATATATATATATATATATATGTATGTATGTATGTATGTATGTATGTATGTATGTATGATGGGTAAATTAAAAGCAGGAAAAAAGAGTGGCATTTCACAAGCTGGTTATAAATTTTAGAGATGCTACTTAATAGATATTGGTGTCAGTCAAATATTCCTTAATGTGATTTTGCCTGATGAAATTTGGTCTTTTGCCTGTTTTGAAGACAATGTTTAATGAATGACTCCAGTAGCTCCAGATACAGAATGCTTAAGTTGCCTATTTAGCTAAAATGAGAAAAAGCCAAAAAAAAAAAAAGGGGGGGGGAGGAACTCAATTTTTAGTTAGATCAATATTCTTCTTTCTGTATTGCCAGTTTAAAGTGATGTTCATTGAATTCTCAGGCAATTTCCAAGCCAAGCTCAAATCTGCTTACTTTCAGCAAAGCTGCCCATAGCTCTTTGCTTTCCTGGAAACAAATAAAAGTTGAGCAGTTTGGGATTATTGATATTGTATTTTCTAGTTGATTGGCAGCCCCATCTCTTGGAATTGCAGGATTCCCGTGGAGATGAAATTGCAGTTAAATTCATTTGAGGTAGCACAAGAAAGACACATTCTTTACAGCTGGCATGGTAATAACCAATTATAAAGAAAAAAGAAAAAAGGTTAAAGAAAGAAAAATTAAAGAAAAGTAATGCAAGTCACAGGTTAAACTGGGTTTTGTTTATTTGGTTTTTTCCCCATCATCAATTAAGAACAACTGTATCCTATACTTCCCCAAAGTTCAAGAATACGTGTGAATGATTTAATAGACTTTTTTTAAAAAAAAGAAAAGATCTTGCATAAAAGAAGATGTGTGTTGAAAGGGAGAGAAGAGGAAAGATACCAAGGACTTCCTTTAATGGATTAATGTTCCAAGTCTTCCCATCACAAATCCATTATCATATGGCCTTTACTACCAATAGAACTCTTATTGAATATATCTAACTGAAAATGCCTTCAAATACAATAAGTGTTTGATTTTGTAACTAAACATAATTTCAATCAAATCAGGAAAGATTTGTTGGTTGTTTGGTTCATTAGTCATATAATCAGTGGTGGGATTCTACTGGTGCAACCGGTTCGGGCGAATTGTTAGCTTCAACTTTCAGCTGTGAGCAAACTGGTTCTCTCTTTGTTTGAAGTGGGCCCACCCCCTCTCCCCTGCGTTATACTTACCTATATTTCTGCTTCCAAAGCCCAGCTGATTGGAGGCGGCAGAGTGGATTGCCACTCCTCAGCTGTTTTCCTTACTCTCAGCAATGCGGAAGAGCAATTTTCTGCAAACTGCACGTGCAGTTGTAATACCAATAGTATCCCACCACTGCATATAATGGCAGCATGTCAGTAGAAATGAACATATCTTCCTGCTTGACATGTACTTTCAACATCTTTTTTGAATTGTTATGACCAAAACTGGATGCAGTATTCCATGTGTGGTCTTAATAAGGATTTATAAAGCAGTACTAATATTTCACATGATTTTGATTCTATGCCTCTGTTTATACAACCAAGGATTGTATTAACTTTTTTTGGCTGCTGTTGCAAACTGCTGACTCATCTTTTAAGTGATCACCCACTGGAACTCCAAGGTTCCTCTCCCAGTTACTGATTTTGAGCCAGGTTTCACCTAATGTGTACCTTTGGTTTTCCTGCCCAGATGTAAAACCCTGCTTTTCTCCTCATTTTGTTGGATAGGGCCCATTGTTCAAGTCTGTCAAGATCTTTTTGTTGTAATTTGATGTTAATGACTTATTTTACTGCAACAGAGAGAGTCGGAAGTCAATGCTTATTTTTTTCCTCTTTCTCTTAATCCTTCCTCGCTTTTCTCTCCCCCCCCCCATTTCCTCTCCATTGTGTTCTCATTTTCTTTTGTATTTTGTAACTTATTTTATCTTATAACTCAATAAAAATATTAACAGAAAAAAATCTTTTTGGATCCTGAGCTTGTCTTCTGCTGTGTTGGCTATTTCTGCCAGTTTAGTGTCATCTGCAAATTTGATGAGTTTCTCTTGTGGTACCCTACTGCTTACTTCCCTCCATGTAGATGTAGCACCATTAAGGAGTACTCCTTGACTACAGTTTGTGAGCCAGTTACAAATCCATATGGTGGTGATGCTGTCTATCTCACATTTTTCTAGCTTATCAGGAAGTAGGTTGTAGTCTACTTTGTCAAATGCCGTGCTGAAGTCTAAATATACTATGTCCACAGCATTTTGCTGGTCTACTAATTTAGTTACTTTGTCAAAGAATGAAAAAGATTGGTTTGGCATGATTTTTTTTAACAAACTCATGCTGGCTGCTAGTAATAACTTTATTTTTTTCTAGATGTTCACAGATCTATTTTTTTCTCCCAGTATCTTCCCAGGTATAGGCTTGCAATAGGCTGATTGGTCAGTAGTTTCCTGGGTCTGCTCCCCCTACCTTTTTTCCCCAAAATGAGAACCACATCAGCTCTTTTCCAATTCTCTGTAGTTCCCTAGTGCTGAAGATTTTTAAAAGATATGATACAATGGTTCTGTGATAACATCTGCCAGGTCTTTCAGAACTCTGGGATGTAATCCTGGTGACTTTTATTCATCAAGGTCAGACATCAAGGTGTTTTCTTACCATTTTCTTGCTTATTTTAATTTTTATTTCTAGTCTGTCTTTTACAGTTATGCTTTTGGTAGGGTTGTTAGGGTTGTAGTTTATTTTTCTATGAAGAATGATGCAAAAAATGAGTAAAGCAGCTCTGTTTTCTCTCTACTGCCTGTTACTTTCTTGACATCTCTCTTTAGTTGACTGTTTCCTTGACATTTTTCTTGTTATTTATATATTGAAAGAAACATTTTTTATTATCTTTGACTTTTGTTGCAATTCTTCGTTCATTCTGAGCCTTTGCTTTCCTGACTTCATTTTTGCAGATTTGGACTCTCTGCTGATATTCTGCCATAGTTATGTGTCCCTCTTTTCATTTTTTGTACTTATCCTTTTTGTCTTTCAGTTTGTCAGCGAGATCTTTGTGCAACCATGCTTCTTGGATTTCTTGTTTTTCTTTTTCAGTGGTATTGTGTGGGACTGGGCTTTTGTGATCATATTTTTCAGTGTTTCCCATGCTTCTTGAGTTGTTTTCCCCTTAAGATTTTTATCCATGAAATTTTGCTTGGGCTGAGGTTCTTAAAATCAGCTCTTTTAAAGTTTAAGACACCAGTTGGATTATATTATATTGCTTGTGTTTACATTGTATTGAATTCCAGTATGAAGTAGTCACTCTCATCTCTCTTATCAGGGGTGGGGAATCATGGCCCTTTTATAACTTGTGGATTTCAACTATTAGAATTCCTGAGCCAGAAGAATTAATTGATTTATTAATTCCTGAGCATGGCTGGTTCAGGAATTTTGAGAGTTGAAGTCCACAAGTCATAACAGGGCCATCGTTCCCCAACCCCTGCTTTATATGACAAGAAGCGTTTTGTGTAGGTAAAAATGACTCCAGATAAAGGTCTGCAGCCAGCACGTGAAATAATAATGGTTCATATTTTATATTTCCATCAATGAGGGAATATCATCATGTCTTACAGATAATGTTCCCATTAGGTAGATGATTGATGATGATGATGACGATGATGATGATGATAATGAATATTGTTTGCTGCCTTCTCACCACAGGGCTACTCTAGGTGGCTCACAATCATAAAAAATATGAAAAAATAAAAAGAAAGTTTAAAGAAAGTGAAAGTAAGATAGAACAATGAAATAACCAGGGTGGAGGAGGAATACATCAATATGATTAGTTTAAAAATTCTTTACTGGTTACAAAAAAATCTTCCCTTAAGAGTTTTTTCAACCTAATATTTAACTGAGGAGAAGGCATGTGGTAAACAGGCTTACATGGTGCAGCTGTTCATAATGTATGTGTTTAGATTTAGCAGCAAAGGGCATTAAGGTTATGGAAGGTATGCAATACAAAACAAAGATCCAGTGGGTAGAAATACATAGAGCTAAATGTTATCAGTATTATAATTTCTGAGATAAAAATGAGATTTCTAATTTGTTGAGAAAAAAGTTAACATTAATAGATTTCCCTTTCGAACTTTTGCTTGATAAGCATGGGAAATGTAAGCTGAAAAAAATCAAATAAAAATACAACAACAACAGAAAATCAGGGCTGCTTGAATACCATTCTAGATTAAAATGAAAATGGATACAACAAAGGAGTGGGAAAGGAGAGAGGAATAGAGAGAGGGAAGAAGGGGAGAAGAGAGAAAAGGAGAGAGAGGGACAGAAGAGAGGGAAAAGGAGAGAAAGAAAAGGGACGGGAAAGAAGAGTAGGAGAGAGGGTTAGAAAGGGAGGAAGAAGAGAGGAGCAGAGGAAGGGAAGGGTAAGTAGAAGGGGAGGAAAGGAGGAATGAAGAAAGTAGAAAGGGACAGAAGAGGAAAGGAGGGAAGAAAAAGAGGAAATGGTAAAACAAAGAAGAGGACATGGTAAAAGAGCAGCCCTGTACAAATAAAAATGAAAGTTAAAGGATAAGATGAACGATCAATGATTAATGATGGATAAGAGACTGTACACTTAAATATGTCTATGAGAAATAAAAAAAAATAATAATAATGCAAAAAAACCAAAACAAAAAATGAACAGTTTCATTTATGAGCTCAGTTTTACATTTTGTGACCTTGATATCAAAGAATATATATTTGAAGAGTTTCAGTCTAAGGTCAAAGCAAAATGAAGTTTTCCTTCAATGACCTTGGAACAGAGCTTGGCTGCTTTAAGTGATGTCATTCCAAAATGTTCCAACTATTTTGAGATATCTAACTGCAAAGCTTTGTTAGTTATGCTGAAATCCAGTTAAAGTTTCAATGGAGATGTTTCTTGGGAACACAGGAAGGTTAAATTTGACAGGACATCAGGATGAACAGATTTTTTTTTTTACACAAGCAGAGGGATATTGAAGTTACATAATTCACTGCAAAATAACATGATTATATTCTCCTTAAATTAGATAACCTGTCAGAGCATTTTAATGATCAGGACTGAACAAAACTTTCCCAGTGAAGCAAAATGTGTTGTGGTCCACCAGCAGCCTGCAGAGCTGACAGCGGAGTTGAACAGCAAGGAGGCTGAGGAAGAACATGAGCCAGTCCTGGAGGCTGGGGAAGGCCAGGATGAGGGCTCTGCATCAGAGGCAGAGATGGGGCCAGGGCCATCGGGGAGTGAGGTGTGGACTCCGGAGCCTCCAGAGGCTGACAGTAGAGAGGCAGAGGAACAGGAGGAGCCTGTTCCTAG
>JANHZT010003076.1:40759-54168 GCA_032468215.1 Stegonotus admiraltiensis
GATTTGATTGCTTATTTGTTCCCTATGACTATCATTAAGTGTTGTACCTTATGATTCTTGACGAATGTATCTTTTCTATTATGTACACCAAGAGCGTATGCACGAAGGCAAATTCCTTGTGTGTCCAATCACACTTGGCCAATAAAGAATTCTATTCTATTACATCCAATTGGATTTAATTTAATTTTCCTCCCTCAGACTTACAAAAGATCTGTTAAAATAAGGTTTTACTGTAGCTTGTGGATAGAAGGGACAACACAAATGCTGAGTTAGACTCCCAAGTTTCAGAAGATAGGGATAAAAAAAATAGGCAGCCTGCTTAAAGGTTTCTGGATCTAAATTCTCCCTCTTTCCGTTTCTCTCTCAGGAATATTTCTGAAGAGCACAGAAAATACTCTTTGGAGGAAGAGACCACCTGGTTGCGGATTCGGTCCCTGACATTACGGTTAATAAGCGGGCTGCCAGCTCTTGGCCATAGCAGCCAGCCAAAGAACTCAGAAAAAAGCACTGAGAATGGTGTTTCCTCCAAGATCGACATCGTCCGGACTCTCCTGCAGCAACTGGACGATGCAGTGAGATCGGGGAAGTGGTTTCTACAGAAAAATATTCAGGTATAGGTCAGGGAAAGAATGGTAATTGTTTTAAATAGACCGATTGCAACAGCATGAATTGGGTTAGATCACAAATAACATTGTCTTTTTTGTTGTTGTTGTTGTTGTTGGAAAGTACGTGATATACACCGTGTTTCTCCTCCTTCCACAGTATCCGGTCCTCGGGCCCCCTCCTTCACGGATGGCCAGCTTCTTTGACAGTGGGAGCTGCCAGTCCCAAATCAGCTTGTTTTATCTAGTTAGTGAAATTTATGAATTAGATACCAATGGCTTAGGTAAGCCCTCCAACTTCTTCAATTTGGGGCTGACGGGAGAGAGAGTGGGAAAATGGGATTAGTCCAGGAGTGTCCAACCTTGGCAACTTTAACTTTGCTGGCTGGGGGATTCTGGGAGTTGAAGTCCACAACTTTTATAACTGAGTTGTGCCACAGTTGCATTTTCCTTTTGTTTCCTCTAACATCCCCCCCCGCCCCTTTATTTGTGTATTTACGATAAACCTCTTCTGATTGGATAAACGATTGGATCCCTTATTTATTTGCAGAAGATTCCACGGCAATTCAAGAGCGAATAGGAAATTGTTTGAAATCGTTACTGGAGCAACTAACAGGTATGCCAGTTTTGCCAATAAGTCCCCAAGAATTCTGACTTGCTTCAGACCTGACAAACCTGCTTCCTTACTCGCAGACATGCTTTGTGGGTTCCCTTTCCTAAAAGAGCTAGCTTTCATAGAGCACCTCTGCAGAACTACGAAGGGTATCTTCACCCACAGTGTAAACGCAAGGCAGGCTTCTGATTATTCAGTTAGGCTAACGTTAGGAAAGTATGCAGCATTAATAGGAAAGGCATCTTAAGTGACCGGTACTGCAGAATTTGAGAGAAAGCCTTGAAGTTATTTATTTAGGTATTTTTCTTTCAATTCCGTCTTATTTGCCCCGTCCTTCTTAGCCTATTTTCAAACACCTTCTTTAAGCAAGTAGCTTGCACTTCTGGCATATGTTGGTTCTGCCTCCTGCAGGAGTTGGGGAGGAAAGTTACAAAGATGCTGAATGAGAAAAAGCAGGAGGAGAGGACAGAAAGAGCCTGACCCTTTATGGCTTACAGGAATGTGGCCATTTTACCGATGGGAAGGAAGAGCTCTGCTTCAGAGCATCGGGCCCTGAGAATAAGCAACATGGACCATGACAGCTTTGTCTAATACAGCTTTGTCTATTTCTGGGAGGAATATCCATTATAACTTCCATAATTCAGCAAAAGGGACCAGAGTCTGTATGGCTGCAAAGAGAAACGATGGGTGTCTGTCTTGCTTTGCAAAAGACTTAAATATTCACAAGCCGTTTTTCTCCCCTCTGTCTCCCTGTCCTTCTTTTCTTAAGATCAGGTCAATAAATGCAAAGGTGATTTGTTGGAAATCCGGGAGGGCAGCTTCAAAACCCATCCAAATATTTTAGAAAACCTGGTCTTCTTCGTGGAGGTGAGTGTGGGGGCGATCGGAACCACCCAGCCTGCCTTGCTGCAAAAGGCAGCAACGCCCCTAAAGCGCCTCCCCCCTCTCCCACTTTCTCATCCTCACAGACCATCTCCATCGTCTTGTGGGTCTGCAGTTACTCGGATGCCGTCCTGCGGCCCTGGAAGTCGAGCCTGCAGAAGAAGAAGAAGAAGAAAAAAGAAAGCAGTGTGGCCATGGTAGGCTACACCATGATGCCCTTTCTTCCTCCTCCTGCTCTTCCCCCCACCCCCCCGGGAGCCACAGCTTGACTTCTGATTCCTGATTATTGAGAGCAGATTCTTTATACGGTTCATTAAACAATTGAGGACAGACCAAGGAAGGCCTTTTACATTTTCCCCTCTCGCACATCTTTGTAGCCTCCTGTGTTCACCAGCTTCCAAGATTATGTTTCTGGAGTCCAGACGCTCACTTCCAACGTGATAGATCACCTCAAAGGGCTTGAAATTAATTTAACTGCACTTAAACTTGAAGAGCTGTACATAGACAATAATTCACTCTTGCAGGTAAGAAATAGCACGTAGCTTTTAAATAAGTGTTCTCCACTCTCCTATAGTCAGGATTTAGCTTGTTCTTTCTGTTCATTTTTCTACCCTGGCTTTTTGCTTAAAATGTTTCTTGTGCATGGAAAAACTCACAGCTGGCACACCAGTCTGAAGTTCCTAGCAGATGGCTAGCTCAAATACTTCGGCTGGTCTGGTCCAACTCTGTGCACCCTTAAGCTATTTTCTTCCTTTAATTTCCCAGCACCTCTTCTTAGAAACTCAAAGATTGTGTTTGTAATGTAAATTTATCGTTATTTGGAGATTTTTATGGGAATAAGTCAAGAGTCCGTCCGATTGGGTTCTGATTATCTCGTGTGCGTGTTCTTTTCTTTTATCCAGGAAGAAAAGAAGTTTACAAAGACTGCGCTAGGGAAAGTCCAGAGTAGTTACCAGCACGCGGTTCAAGAAATTGGAGAGCTGCTGAAAAAGAGACTCGATACGATAAAAAATCTAAAGGTTTGATGAAATGCCTCCTTGTGCAGAAAGCCAGATTGAAGCATTGGTGTCAGATAAGCAACATCTACCATCCCTCCTGTGTTAAAATCTGGAACTTCCTCATAAATGCATGAAGGACTTTGATCACAAACTTTTTTTATGTATTAAAAAGATATATTCAAGCTGATTAAATTATTGTACATTAAAAGAATGGAAACAGGGACCCTCCATGGTCAGGGTTAGACCACTTTTCATACACCTTCCTCAGCAGATTGCAAGAGATCCTAGATCCCCGGCCTCACCCCTTGCGCCTCCCTTGGCTGGGGGAGGGGGAGTTCTTCAGAAACTCTCGGGGGTCTCCCAGCTCTTTAGAAGCAGCAATAGGAATCCCGTGTAAAGCCCATTTTGAAGGAATTTGTGCTTCCCCCTCCCCACGGGCAAGGCAGCATTTTGTTTGCGTGCACATTTTTGCTGTAGAGAAGCAAATGACCAGGCCTGAGATCAGCTGTGGACCCCCTAAGCATCTCTTAGGCTCTTCCTGCTTCTGCCACAGCCAAGTCAATCTGACTGTTGAACGATCTGCTCTACAACAGGGTCTCCTATTCTCCTTTATGGATGCAACTTCCCTTTCAGCCATTCAAATTGCTTGGAAAGAGGACCAGCGTCAGTTCCAGCATCAAACCTCTCTTTCTGTACCCCGTAAGTGTTGGAGAACGGTGCTCTCGGTTAAAGCCTACGCCAGTTGTTTCCAAGAAAATGGGAAAACTTGTTTAGAAATGCAACCGGACCTAGAATTCCATAGGAATCAGGTAAAAAAGTGATTGACGTAATTGGTAGCCAAAAAAAACCCTCGACAGAACTGTTGTTACTTCAGAATCTAAAGCTGTGCGGTGGCACCTTGATGTTCCTTCCACTTCCAGAGTTGCATGTCAAGACAGGCTGGCTGAGTTGAGCTGAACCACAGTTTTTCATATTTCTCTTCATTTCAAAGCGCTCCCGAATCCCTTCTGGAATGATGTGTGTGAGGTGGAACTTGGATGGGACCCAGGAATGGAGAATAAAAAACTCCAAGCGCTTTCAAATCCTTCCCACCCTCCTCTCATTCGGAACAGAATTGGGGAGCGACTCCCAAAATACCTGTTGAGCCACGGGGGGTTTCAAGTGTTTTGACGGTTTGACTTTCGGAGCTGTTGGGTGGCAAAAGAGCTTGCGCTCCTGCGTGGCCAATCTGGGTCACTAACGAGCAGTTGGCCTTTCATCGTGCGCATTTTGGCAGCTTTCACTGTTCTGTGAGATCATCAAGCTGCTGTTTTCTGAGTTACTTGAGAGGATTGGTTGCTTACCATTGTATTTCTTTTAAATCAGCGGGTACTAAAAACCAGGGGGTGCATTCCTGTTTCTTCCTAAACAACCATCAATTGCCAGATAGAAAGGAAGCCTCTTGAACCTAGAGTTTATGCCCAGGAAGATAAGCAGGTAGCATCAGAGTCAGGTAAGCGAAGGTAACCCCAACTGTAAGGGTTACTTTCTCATTAGCCGGATCCAGACTTTGAAGGAGTGGCTTCGGTGGGTGTTCAGCCTCAGCTATTGCTGTCTGCCAGCACATCCAGCTTGCTGATGGCCTCCCCACATCTTGTCTTCTCAATGCCCACTCTCACCTGCCCCAGGAGAGGTTCTCACCTGTTCTAGAGGCAGCCCTACCTGCCCCGTGAGAAATAAGCAGCTTTACCTGAACCTGCTGTGGACCTATCCTACCAAGAGATACCACACAGCAGAGGTGATTTTTGTACAAAAACATGACTCCTGCAGGGTTTGTTATATAGTCTTGAGAAAAAGAAGGGCAGAATAAATATGTAGATGCGTTATTTTTTCCAATAAAATAATTTCTAGAAAGATGTTTTGGAGCTTCAGTTGAGAAGAACTTAAAAGACTTTTAAAGAATGTTTTAAGGAAGGATGGAATCTCCACTGTCAGTTCTGAATATATTGTTTTTCTAGTCGATAGCTTGATTCAAAATGCCTGTTTTGTAAATATAATGGTGGCTATGGCCTTGTGAAACCCCTGTCATCAGAGCGCTTCATGATTCTTGGAGTTTTAAGGTGGTTTCACCAACAGGCTCCTTCCCCAAAGCATTTTTTGTTTCATCCAAAAAGTATTTTAAAAAATACTGACTATTCATGCCATCCTCTAAGAAATCCTTCACTTTTGAGATCGCCTTTTAAAACATTTCCAAAGCTTTCCTCATTTGATCAAGTAGGGAGGTGGCCATCTGTGAGGAGAGAAGCTGCTGGAAACTAGTGCGGGTGTTTTCCCTTTTGCACATAACCTGTGGAATTCTGAATTTGTGACATTATGTTGTCCAAGGCTTGTGGAAGTGGGTCAACGTACTTGGGGGGTATTTAAGCTTGAGAATAAGAAATGTTTGACTCAGCGTCCTTCTGTGGCAACTTCTAGGAATGAAAACCTTTGGGTTATATTTTCTGCAAACTCAAGTTTCCTTTTGAGGAACAACGACATCCGTGCAACTGTGTTCCCCTTCCAGCTTTGGAAGTTTAGGGTTTATCATTTTTTAAAAAAAAATCATTTCCTTACTATTTAGAAATTGAATTTATATTTGAAATTCTGATAATTGAATCATGGGGTTTGTTTTGTCTCTTATTTGAGCTATAAAAGGAGAGAGGTATTCTATTCGCTGTGGAGCTTCTTTGCTTTGATTTGCTGTTTTTTAATTTGTGACTTATGTAAAACACCTCAACCACCAACAGAAATCTAAAAGGATAAAACTGCTAACAATCTGCTGTAAACTGAATGGGTTTATAATTTATAAAAAAAACTCAAGTTTCTTTATAACCAACTTTTTCTGTGCCTTTTTGTTTCTTTCAGACTGGGAAACGTTCACCTCTCTGAAGGTTTCATGACCTTCAGGGGTTAGCCATGATCCAAAACACAGTATTTAAAGGGTCTTTTAAGCATTTTGGGGACAGGCAGATGTTGGAGGTGTCAGGCTGGGACGGCTGGCTGAAGTCCAGGCTGGCTTGGTGCAATTTAAGTCCCATTCTCTGCAGCCTAAATGCAGTATTAGGAGGGTTGTGGGGTTCAACGTTTGCACCCTTTAAAGCTGGACTTTTAAAAAGTTGTCTAGTGAAATCTCAAAAGCAGGAAAGGGGGGGGGGAGAACCGCCCAGCCAGCATTTCCAAAATTGCAACCAGAGGTTAGAGCAGGGGGTGGCAGCTGTGCTGCTTCAAGGCCGCTGGACTTCAACTCCCAGAATTCCCCAGCCAGTTGAGCATAGCCGCAAAGCAGCAGTGGTTGGGTAGCCCTGGTTTAAAGGGATTTCTTTTGGGCTTTTGTGAGATTGAACCATTCCGAGACTCGCATCTCCCAAGTCCTGCAAATGGTCCCCTGGGGCGCTGCCTGGATGCAGACGGTCCCGGGAAGGCCGGGGCTCCTCGCTGACCCGCCGAGGAGGCTTAGCTGGGACCCCTGCAAGCGATGCTGTTCAGGGTGTTTGGCCTTCCTCGGGGGTGGGGGGACATTTAAGGAAGCGGCGCGGTCGAGAGAGCAGCTGGAGGCTCGGCTGGGCAACTCAAGACACCCCCCGCCCTCTTCCAGTAGGGGTTCGGCCTCCCCCCCACCCCGAAGCGCCCGGACTCCAACTCCCAGCATCCTCTCCTTGGCCTGCCGGGAGCCCAGAGATTTTGGCATATTCGGGGTGTCCGCTCCAAATGGGGAGGGGGGGGAGGCTGGGAAGGAGCCCGGCAGCCTCTGCCCGGCTTGGCCTGCGGGGGGCGCGGGCGAGCACGGCGGAACCGCCCCCGCAAGCCCCTCCCTGGCCGAGGAAGCTTCCACCCGCTCGTCGCCCGCTCAGCAGCCATCTGGTCGCCATGGCGAGTCCCGGGCGCCGCGCCTGCCGCCTGCTGCTCCCGCCACTGCTGCTGCTACTGCTCTGCGCGGCCCCGGAGCGGAGCGGCGCGCTGCACACCAAGGGCGCGCTCCCGCTGGACACCATCACCTTCTACAAGGTAAGCCCCCCCCCGCCGCGTCCCGGGGCCCAAGCCGGGCTGGCGCTGCTGCCGAGCCAAGCAGCTGGCGGGGCGCAACCCGGCCCTGGCAGCCTCCTCCCCCCCCCCGGGTCTCCGCCCGCGCCTGGCAGGGGACCCTCCGGAGAGGGAGGCATCGCGGGGACTAAGCGGGGAGGGGGCCCTCTCGGGACTGGGTTTGCAGCGCGGCTGAGACGTTGCTTGGACCCGGCTGAGCCCCCTCCTCGCCCACCTGGGGCTGCCGCCTTCCCTCTCCCTCCTTAGGGCGGCTTCCAAGGCACGGGCAGCCCCTTCCCCAGCGCTCCTCCCCTGGAGAGCCGAGGGGGCGGGCAGAAAGCGGGCCGCTTCCCACCACTCGCCAATCCGGGGAAGCCAAGTGGACGGCGAGGGCGAGACCGAGCTTCTCTGCCCCGGGAACCGCCGGGCTTTTGAAACCGGGCAGAAGCGGTGCCTCTGATCGCGCGCAGAGTGTATCGCCCCCCCCCCCGCTGCCTTCTAAGGAGGTGCGGGGCCGAGCGAGACCTCCGGGATGACGGGGATCCCAGGGTCGTGAGAGAAATAACCTTGGACACACAAGAACCACAGTATTCAGACAACCCGAAGGCTGCAAAGCGGCTTTGCCTTTATATCTTTATTTCTGGTGAGTCGCCAGGGAGGCGTGGGAACCGCAGCCCGGAGGCCCCAGGCAGCCCCACCTGAACGCTGCTTGGCCTCAGTTTCCTCAAGCGGGGAGTGAGCTAGCGAAGCATCAAAGCGATTCCTTCTGGGAGCCTCTCCAGAATAACCTGTTCTCCTCCTCGGGAAGGGAGGGGTGGTTAGTGGCAGACTTGCAGCGGGGCCTTCTGCAGGGCGGCTCCAGCTCCTTTGCCCTCCCTCCTCCTCAAGCCCAGCTGGCTCTGGAGGTGCCTCCTTAAGGCAGAGGGCAGCATTCACCTCAGGGCTGCTCGTTTGGCCCTTCTGGCCTTCCAGCTCTCTGGTCACTCAGAAAAGCCCCCCTGCCCTTCAGTCTTAGCAGGGAGTGACTTCCACCCTCTCAGGCTGCTGCTCTGACCTCTTTGGCCCTCTAGCACTTTGGCTCCTCAGGGCTTTCCAGGACTTCAGCCTAGAGGGGCTTGGCTGCCCCAGAGGCTCCGTGGAGAGTGACTTCAAGGCTGCTGTTTTAGCCTCTTCTGGCTTTTCCAGGACTCCAACCCAGCCAAACTCTGAGGCAGCAAGTGGCTCCAGATCCTTCACCCCTGAGGGCTGCTCTTCCATCCTCTTCTCTTCAGCTCTTTGACAGATGCCCTTGTGCTGCTCCTTTTATAGCCGTTTCTCCCCCCTCCAAAACAGCTGATTGGTAACCTGGCTTTGGGTCTCTGCTGTTTCATTGGCCCTTCGCCCATCCAAGTCAATGAGTGACCAATGCCCACACGGCTTCACTTCCCTGGGTTCCCATTGGCTACTTTTTTGCCTCAGCAACAGTATAGAAGGAATAGACCCAACGCCTCAGGATTTGGAAATGGAGACGTTCTCCTCCTTTGGAATATGAGGGAAAAATTCTCCACTGTGACACAAACATGAGGACCAAAAACCCTAGTTAGCCATTGTTTGGGTGTGGGTCTGGATTCAAAAACATTGACCTGGACACAGGCTTCTCCCTGGTGCTGCCAGGTGACATAACAAGGGCCACATTGACTGACCAGGTTGAAGACTTTTTCTGAAGGGACAAGATGCCCTGGCTTAAGGTGTGATGTGCTCCCTCCCAACTGTGTGTCCTTTATTCAGTGAACCCTGATTTTTAAAAAAAACCACCATAATTTGCTGCAATGTGTGGGACTAGGAGGACCCAATAAAGTGGCTTAAAATAGCAGGGAACATAACAGGTTTTCAACACTTTGCTGGAGAAAATGATGGAGAAAATACGGTATGGGACAATCGTGAGTTTTCTCTTTTCAAGCAATGGGTGGAAAATAATCAAGGAGAGAAGCAACCTAGAACTAAGGAGAAATTTACTGACAGTGAGAACAATTAATCGGTGGAACAACTGGCCTCCAGAAGTTGCGAATGCTCCAACACTGGAAGTTTTTAAGAAGAGGTTGGATAACCGTTTGTCTGAAGCGGTGTAGGGTGTCCTGCCTGGGCAGGGGGTTGGACTAGAAGACCTCCAAGGCCCCTTCCAACTCTGTGATTCTATTGTAAAGCCTTGCTTGTATTGTTCTCTCCACAGGTGATCCCAAAGCACAAATACATCTTGGTGAAATTTGACACCCAGTACCCTTATGGGGAGAAGCAGGATGAGTTCAAAAAGGTGGCCGAGAGTTCGGAATCCAGCAGTGACTTGCTGGTGGCCGAGGTGGGCATCTCAGGTGAGATGGGGCTCTGCCCAGGTGGGTGATCCCTACCTGGGCACACCTGAGGTCCAGACGTTTGATTTGGGATGATGAAGAAGATGAAGTTCTCTTTATTTCTTAAAATTGTTGTGCAGTTTTAAGAAATAAAATCCATGCTATATTTTGGTACCATATTGGGTACGTTAGCTGCCTTGACTTATTTATCAAAATAATAAAGGCAGGAATTTTTTAAATTTATCTATTTGTATCCTGCCTTTATTATTTTGACAAATAATTCAAGGCGGCAAACATGTCCAACATACCTTCCTCCTCCTATATTCCGCACAACGACAACCCAGTGAGGTGGGTTCGGTTGAAGGCTGCCGTTCATGGCTAAGGTAGCACTAGAACTCACAGCCTCCCACTTTTTAGCCTGGTGCCTTAACCACTGGACCAAACTGGCTCTCATGTAAACAAAGCTATCTGGTTTTACTGAATTGTCATATGCTCGGTCTGGTACTTTCCAGATGTAGCCTCTGTATCGGCTCTAACCATTGAGCCTTCAGCCATTGCAAGGTTTTGAGTGCAGGGTTTCAAATACCCTCACAGATCTTACGCCGTTTTTCCTCCTGGCCCATCTGTGACCTGAGTCTCATCTCAGCAGAAACCCAAGAGTTTCCAAATGTTCAACTTTCCATCTTCATTTCTAAAAGAGGCCCCTCTCTGCTACCATTTTAGAAATGGAAATTCCCCTCCCGTCCCAGTTTTAAAATGACACCTGTTTCTTTCGATCAAAGCGATAGCACAGAGTGACTGAATGCATAGAGAGTTTGAATTCTCTTCAAGGGTTGCACCATTTTGGCCTTGTGCTTCAATCGGGATGAGCCTTGCAAGGAACAAGCTGCTAGACCTCAAGGCTTCAAAATGTTGGGGGTTCTATCAGCTGCATATTTTCATCCTTCAAAGTTCCTTTGTATTGAGAAAGTTATAGTAATAGCTTTTTTTAATTGGTTTTTATTAAGTTACATGATAATACAATTCCACAATTTTCGGCTGAGCTGTCTTTCATACATATATACAAATGATATACATGGTATCTCCTGATTTACTTAGTTGTTTTAATATTTGCACCCTCCGTCATTTTGCCTTTTGCGTTTATCTTCCATACACCTATACCACATTTCCCACATGGTGTAAAATTCTGAATTCTCTTTCTCATCTATCACATAGGTTAATTTACACATCTCTGCGCATTCTAATATTTTTCCAATTATGTGTTCTTCCGGTGGCAGTCCTTTCTCTTTCCAATACTTTGCATATATCATTCTAGCGGCTGTAATAATATGCATAATTAAGTACTTCTTTTTCTTCCCATAAGTTATAGGAATAGTTTAATCAAGCCACTCAAACGTAACTTAGAAATTTCTTCATTTTGGCCTTTGTGAAAACTACTTACGCACACTTATTTAATTATTATTGATTTATTAAATTTATACGCTGCCCATCTCTCTGATAAAGTGATTCTTGGTTAATCACATCTTAGGTGAACAGTGACCTGCAAACCCACTAACTAGTTATTCTCCCTTTCCAAGTCTCCCGCCTGAGTTCATATCGCTTTTCTTTACAGATTATGGTGACAAGCAGAACATGGAGTTGGGGGAAAAATACAAACTGGATAAAGACTCGTATCCAGTTTTCTACTTGTTCCAAGATGGCGACCTGGAGAACCCCTTGCCTTACGACGGGCAGGTCAAGGCCAGTGCTCTCCAGCGCTGGCTGAAACTCCGAGGGATCTACATGGGAATGCCAGGTTGCCTGAAAATATTCGATGCCTTGGCCAGCCAGTTTGTAAGTGCCGCCCAAGAACCTGAGCGCCGGCAGGCTCTCCTGGAAGAGGGCCAGGAGCATTTGGCCAAGGCCAAAGAGAGCGAACGCAAATCCGCCGAGCAATACATCAAAGTCATGGGCAAAGTCCTTGCCCAGGGGGACCCGTTCATCCCCAGCGAGATCTCCCGGATCACCAAGCTGATCGACGAGAACAAGATGAGCGACGGGAAGAAAGAGGAACTCTCGAAGCGCTTAAACATCCTGTCTTCCTTCCAAAAGAAGTCGAACAGTGAGAAAGAAGAACTGTAACAGGGCAGGTGAAGATGGGACACGGCACGGGGTGAGGTCCCAACTGGTGCTCCTCGAAGCAGGCAAAGCCCCCTTTCATAGCCCCCTCTACCCATCCCGTTCCTGGGGACAGAACACACCCAACTTCACTAAGGGGATATTCAGAGACCACCATAAAGTCTAATAAACAAGGTGTTTTCAAGATGGCGACATTTAGAACTTGACCTAACTTGGAGACTTAGCAAGTTAGTTTGGCTGGGTTGGATCCCCTCTTACCCCCAGCCCCACCCCATTGGGAGGAATTTGAACATCCAAGAAATGGGGCTAGCACTCTGGGTGGTTTGTGTGTGTGTGTGTGAGATGGAGCACCGTTTGGTCCAGGGGAAATGCGTTAGAGAAAGTGAAGCCAAAGCTACACCTGTCTCTTACTGACCAGTATTCACCGAAATCAGTTTTATGGAAAGGGTACTTAATTTGATAATAAAGGTTACTGGGGAAACGAACACATAAAGGCATTTTTTTCCTCTTTTATCACAACTTCCTTAATAAAATTAACCCTCCTGGTTGAGCTTCTAAGAACCGAGATTGTGTTTGACGTTTAAAGTTGCCCTTGAGATTTGGGGGTTTATATCTTCCGACCCTTCATTCAGCAGCTCTGCCTTGAATCACACACAAGCCCACACTCACACAGACACACAACTGTATGAGACAAACCACAAGGTGTTTTTGATCAGGTAAATGTAAATGTCCAGCTTGCCCTCCTTCTGACAATCGAGACAAGCTGTTGGGCCAAGTCATAATATAACTAACCTTGGTTTATTAAATTTTTACCTTCCTCCAAGATTCTGGGCAATTCTATTTTTTGTAGGTATTGCACTATCTTACCTTTTTCTATCTTCTCCTTATCCTCATGTAGGTTTTTTAAAACTCATACGCTACCTTCCTCTTCACCTCATTTTGATAAATTAACTCTCCTTCTTTGTTATGTAATTTACTAATCTGGTTCTTTTCTTTCCATTTTCTTAGTCTATAAGCCAGCCATCTTCCCGGCTTATTTGCATTCTCAAATAAATTTTGTTTAATGCTTTTAATTTGTTGTGCCATATTTTCCTTTTCAATGATATTTAATTTGTGTTTAATTGTGTTTATCTGTTGTTTCAATTCCCGTTTTATGGGTTCTTTCTGCAGCTCTTTTTCCAATTTGCTAAGAACTTCCTCTAAATTTTTTTTTTTGTATGATATTGCGATACCCCTCATAAAGGTTTTTGCCGTATCCCACAGGTTCTGATTATTCGTATCCTCTTTTTTATTACTTTGAAAAAACAGACTCACCTGATCATCCATCTTTAATGTAAATTCATTTTCATTCAAGATTGGTTTTTTTAGGGTCTACCTCCTTATCTTTTTTTGCCCTTTCCACTCAATTTTAATGGGATTGTGATCTGCCCACGAATTTATGTCAATATTAACTTCCTCAATTCCCAGATTCAAATCTCAATGCCCAAACCATATCAATTCAAGACCAAGATTGATGTCTACCTGAATAATAATTATATTGTTTCTTATCCCCATTTCTTTCCCTAACCTTGGTTTATTGAATACTTAGCAATAGCTTGAATTCACAGAACATGGTAAGCCAAACCTGGGCACATCAAACTCTCAGACTTCGTTCTTCCAAGGACACCTAGTTCTACCAAGCTTTGCTAAAACTCTTATTTTATTTTTATTTTTATTTTTGCTTTGATTTATATGCCGCCCTTCTCCGGAGACTGAGGGTGGCTTACAATGCGTTAAGCAATAGCCTTCATACTTCTGTATATTTATACAAAGTCAGCTTATTGCCCCCCAC